>ML439769.1:32008-107502 GCA_005239525.1 Nicotiana knightiana | reverse complement strand
GGGGGGGGGGGGGGTTCCCATAGAGTTAGAGTATTACCCAAAAAAAAAATATGAACAAAATTTGTAGCCAACAACATACAATCACAAGAGTCAGGCTCATATCAAAATGGACTTTTATTGAAGTTCAAAACTAAGCATGCTAAGATGCTAAATGGTACAAAAACTATTTCAGAAGACAAGAAACCACAGAGTGTAAAATAATAGTAGTAGCATGACGCAAACAATAGACTATCCCATGCGTTTAATTATCACAGAATGAAAACACAGTATTGAACATTATCACAGTTAAATCATGCTCGTGCAATTCAAATACATATGCAAAAAAAGAGAGAAAAGTTGAACATTGCAAGGGTTTATAACATTAACCAGTAGCAGAATCAAAAGAGTGAAGAGTGTAATACCAAAACCCCCAGGTCCCCGATGCTTCAGAGTTCACAAGAGACTCGAGAATAGGCTTCGAGCAGTGCTTGCATCGGAGAAGGTTGTTTAACGGCCTTGGCTTTCAGCCGGCCCCAAATTCAATAATTTTAGAGGGTGTTCGGGTGTAACAGTGAGAGAGTGAATGAGAGAGGAGATTAGTGAGAACAATCGCAGGGATTGGGAGATAAAACTCTGTTCAAGGGGTTTTAGGGGAGGGGTTTATATAATAGCAGATTTAACACAAAAATGGGGAAACGCGGTAAAATAAACACAGAATAAGGAAAATATGGCATGCCAGAATCAATTAGAATCAATTTTAGGGAAAATAACACATAGAATAAGGAAATACAGTAGGTTGAACAGAGAATAAGAAAATCATAGAATACGAGAATCAATTAGAGTCAGTCTTAGGGCAAATATCACGTAAAATAAGGAGGTACAATAGATTAGACAAAAATAAGGAAACTATCAATCAAACACAAGAAAGGGAAGAATATCAATCAAAAACCAGTAAAGAAAAGGTGGAAAGTCTCAAACCCTAATTGGGATTGACGACTTGAATCGAACCAAAAATGCAAGAATCGTTCAATATAACATGTATATGGAGGAAAGATTGTCCAGATCTTCATAGAACCAAAGTAAATCGACCTGTTCTTGAGAAGTAGTTCTTGCCAAAAATAGGGCAAGAACTAAGTAATACCATAAGCATGCGTATAATGATAGAGTATCACAAAATAGGTAAGTAGATCATGGATTGATTCCATGTTTGAGTCGGAATCGGAGAGGGTTAGGATTACGGCGACTAGTGTTTAACAGAGAAGAAGAGAGGTGAGAGGGTAATGAGGCGGCTAGGCATAGGGGAAAATGGGTTAGGGTTTTGTGTGAAGGGGGTAACTAAGAGGGGTTGGGTTATTGTGGGTCGTTGATCACTCGAGATCAACGGCCAAGATAGTAAGGGGGATGGGGCGGGTTATTTGGAGCGGGTAGCCGGATATTTTAAAAAGGGGTAATTTGGTTTTGGGATTGGGTAATTGGGATAAGGTTTGGGTGGTTTTGGGTCCGAAAATAGGTAAGAAATGGGGATATTATTTAAATACCCCAAAATTTATCAAAATAATTTATAAAAAAATACTTAATAAATGAATAAAAATATTATTTATGCACTGAAATACTTAAAATAATAAATGTGTATTATAAAAATATAAATATGCTATTTTGACATAAATAATATAGAATAAGAGCCTTTATATATGAATATAGGCCATTATTGCAAAATTAGACAAATAGCTTGAAAAATACATAAATTGCTTATGAACCACAATCTAGAACATGAAAAATCCTTACATGTGGTATCAGAGCACATGTTTAGAAACTAATGATTTTCTGTTAAAATTAACGTTTCCTTAATTTTGTGAACCCTAATTATGTATTTAAGGAATTTTACAACTATTGTCAATAGTAATAGTGAATCATATGTAAATTGGTTTTATGTGTTGATGACCAATAGTATATTTGATTATCATATGATTATATCATCATGTTGGCGATGTGTATTCGACAAGTAAAAGGATGAAATTCTCTCCGTGTTGTCATATAAATGAATTCTTTAAAAGGACTTAAACTGACATTTGTATGAGAGTTCTTTGTAGGCTTGATTTGATTCAGAATGCTTCTAAATTTGAATCCATGTGAAGTATATTATCAGATGTATATAAATTCAGTGATTCATATGTCTGCTTTTTACTTATTGTAATGAAATTAATTTACTAATTTTAAAAGGTATGCATGATGTTTCTATGGGTTCCTATGAATAGCCATATGATAGGATTTGCTTATTTTTTCCAATGGTAATTACAAGTACTTATATAATCATTTTTAGTATGATTGATAACTGTAAGATTAAACATCTATAACGATCTGGCCGGTCGTTTTGAGAGTAATAGCCACGATCTCCTATTTACCGCTTCCCTCGTATCTTTTTCTNGGGGGGGGGTTTCTGTTTGTGGTGTCGGAGTGATTTGGGACACTTAGTCCCTAAAACAAAAGCTTAAGTTCTAGGATTTTGACCGTAATTGGAACTGTGTGAAGACGGCTCAAGAATGGAGTCTCGTCAGTTCAGTTAGCTTCGTTGGGTGATTTTGGTCATAGGAGCATCTTCGGATTTTGTTTTGGAGGTCCGTAGTTGAATTAAGCTTGAAATGACGAAAGTTGAATTTTTTGAAAAGTTTGACCGAGAGTGTTTTTTGATATCAGGGTCGAATTCCGATTCCGGGAGTTGGAGTAGGTCTGTAATGTCAATTATGACTTGAATGCAAAATTTGGGGTCAATCAAACGTGATTTAATAGGTTTCGGCATCAGTTGTAGAAGTTTGAAGTTTTAAAGTTCATTAAGTTTGAATTGGAGTGCGATTTGTGTTTTTAGCGTTGTTTGATGTGATTTGAAGGCTCGACTAAGTTCGTATGATTTTTTAAGACTTATTGGTATATTTGGTTGAGGTCCTAGGGGCCTCGGGTGGATTCCGGATGGTTAACGGACTAGTTTTGGACTTGTAGGTGTCACACCTCCTTTTTCACTACCCCCGGATTAATGAAGGGGTAATAAGAGAGTTTTTCCAATTAAAGCAACATTATTCGATTTTGGGATTTATTATTATTTCAGAGTCGCCACCCAGATTTTTGACGATGCTCCGGGACACCGTTTTGTTTTGAAAATCCCAAACCGAGGAAAATTTGACTCTGTTTTAATTTTGTCTGCGACCAGAAATCCGAGTAAGGAATGCTGTTAACCTGGGAGAAGGTGTTAGGCACTCCTTAATTCCATGGTTCTAGAACTATCGCTTAATTATTAATATTTGGCCTAATTATCTAATTATTTACATATTTTAAACCTATAGTGCTTTTTAACCTTTTTCACTTTTTAGCCGCTTTTAATATTTATGGATTTATCTTGAAACAAGTCACGATAGCGTGTACTTATTTATTTTTGGACACATTATAACTGTGCCACATGAAATGTACCCGCAATTACAACATGTGATTTTTATTATAAGACGGGGACATGAGTTGTCGCACTCGAGTGTAGATTACGTAGTCAAGACTATGGTCATGACGGTTTTATAGTGCCTATTTGAGGCGATGTTTGATTATTCTTTATGTTTTTTTATTTGAAGGAGCGTTTTAGCTTTAAGACCAATTAGTACGTTTATGGATTTATCTTAAACAAGTCACGTTGGCGTGCACTTGTTGTTTTTAAGCACATGGCAACAACGTCACATGAAATACACCCGGGGTTGCTATGTGCGTTCTTTTTAGTTGTTTAATGTTGGGGGTCGGGGGCATGAGTTTCCACTCCCGAGTGTAGATTATGGTAATTTTGGTACTTCCTATTGAATCTCAAACTAAAAGAAGTATTTTTCTGTCTAGATCAAATTTTCTAGCCTAAAGGACAAGATTCTTGGGCTATGGCCATATTTTATCCCAATGTGTTTCAACTCTTTTGGCCAATCCTAACTGTGGCTAGTTTTTATATGATTCGAATTTGAACAGTCTGAATAACCAGGAGCAGATATGTTAACACGTTCACCATTTGCATTGTAATAAAAGAGGGAGATTTGAGTTGCAAATACAATGCATCAGATTCCTTTACCGTTCGACCTATGTGCCATACATGAATGCTTATATACTGCTTACGGATATAATATAGACCTTTTTTCCCCGTTTCCATGAAGGGAACAAATTTTGTAAAAAAGAGTAAACTAACGAAGCCTCTTAAATTAAGATTATCCGATATGTTTTTTAGGAAAAGAGTTGATACTCCTCATACCATTCAACAGAAAATTATTTAACATAATTAATGGGCCTGAAATTCTAGTTTCCCTAACTGTCATGATAGACATTACTGGAAATACAACTAATTCACAAACTTTAATATAGTCCAGTCCTTATTACAACTAAAAGTATATACAAAAGGCTGTAATTATGCTATTACATTGTTCTTAAATAAAATATACAAGTTCTAATAATAAGAAGAAAATAAAAGGAACAAGGTTAGCTGCTGCTCCTGTGCAAGCCAACAACTTTCATGCTTTAGGATCTGTATTCTTCAGCTTTTAGTCCCAACTGGACCATACAGAACTCATGTGAACTGTAAAAGACTGAATCTGATCATTACAGAGATCAGATTCGACCCTTTACATGCTGCTCCCATAGTGACATAAGATCTAAGTCGTCTAAACCAACATATATAAGCATCTTATGCGGTGAATTTGACCATTAATGGGTCAGATTCACTACCCTTTAATGCTATCTAATGACTCTATTATGACTTCATGGATATATAATTAATCACAGAAGCCTTTAAGAGATAACTCTACTGTTATAATCACACATAGATGAACAACCAGATTTTTAACAAGTAATTACATATTCAGAAGAAGGAAAGGCAACATGTTTTATGCATTTTTCTTAGATTGCATCTGATTATAAGGGAGAGACTGATTCAAACCCAGAGATACAACCTTGTTTGATATTTTTTAACAACCATACCAATACTTCAACCAGTATTTATTCGAACACTTTGACTATTCTTGGCCTTTTTAGAGAATGATTCAGACCATACAAGGGTTCAGATTCTCTACTCTACAGCCCTTCTTAACTACATGTTGTATACCCTTTAAAGGGTGAATTTCAGCCTTCTATACTACTGTTTTTATGCCCTATTATGGGGTGAATTTGACCATTGATGGGTCAAATTCATCCACCTTAGTGCTAATACTAACCTACCTAGAGACTTGCTTGTTGAATCTCTTTATTGACCAAAGAGACTCAATTGAAAGCATATTTTCTTCACATTTATAGAGAGAACCTGACCATAAAGAAGGTCAGATTCTACACCATAGTGCAACTTTTTAGGAAGTGGAACTACGATTATCAACTACATTTATATACCTCTAATATGAAATAAAAAAATATTCCAGCAAAGAAATACCAACAGCAAGACTACATTTATCACACTTACAAACTCATTACCACACCCACATTGTCACATTATATAGAATAGAAGAAAAAGCTTCAGATATCAAAAGACAGCCAGCTTATAGTGAACAGAAGATGAAAATTTCAAATCAAATTTTCATTGAGAACAAATGAATGGATACATACCTTCTTTAAGAATAAAACAACAGAAAATTTGACCAAATAAAGGTCAGATGCTAAAAAACTGGAGATCAACACAACAACTAACAGGCAACAAGACCAGCAGTAGGGAAACCCAGAAAGTGAGAGCTTGAAAACCATAAATTGAAGCAAGACCAGCAAGAAAAATAGATTTCAACCGGATAAACTTAAAAACCTAGAAAACTAGCCAGCTACCACCCAAGTTCAAGAATACCAAGACTGAGGAAACCAGACTTTTTCAGATATTGCTATACCTAATCGAGTGTTCTTTCAGTATAGGATTTCTGTGTGTGTGTGTATGTGAAATTTCTGTATCCAGACTTTCAGCAGGCAAAAAGGTTCAAAAAGAGTCCCCCCTAATGGTGAAAGGTGTGTCTATATATATGGGAATTTTTATAGGATATGCTCAGCATATTCCTTATCTAATAGGCTGAAAATAGTACAATGGCATCTGTTACCCTTATCCCTTGGGACAGCTGCCCTCATTCTAGAAAATTCCAGCCTTTAAAATTACTATTCTACCCCCAAAAAATCTGATTTCCTAGTTCTAGAAGGTTCTTGGGTTGTTAAACCTAAGATTCCTTCAACTAAAGTACTAAATTACCCCTCTAGGTTCCTAGAATTACCTTTAGGTTGACTAGGGTTAAGTTTGATTGGGGTTAACTGTTAACCTGGGTTAGTTATCCTTAATTAGTCACTTAGTTAATCAAATCCAATTAATCTTACCTAGGATTAGGTGGTTGATTAGGTTCTCAATTACTAATTGACTTCAAACTCGTTCAGGATCAGCTTAATTGGTTGATTAGTCTCTAATTGTATGGTTAACTATCCTAGTCTTGATAGTTTGTCCAAAGCTTGGGATTAACAAGGGTAATCAACTTGTTAGGATCAAATTTTATTAATGAAACAGGAGGTTAGGGGACTAACTATCGAAGAACTCTAGAAATCCTATATGCATATCAACCTGAACTGCTTAATCAGTCGAATTAACAACAAAACAAATTCATAGGAGATTATTAATCATGACAAGGACTCTGACCAAAGACGAATACTTGACTTCCATGAAACATATTTAAAGGTCAAGTTGACATTGAAACCTAACTAAATTACTTAGCTACCCTAAGAAAAATGGTTCAATTAATTCTAAACGCATACAATAGAACAATAATCAATTGAAACGGATCAAGGAAAAACAAACATACATGAAATAGTGAAAAAAATCTAAGCTAAGAACATGTTTATCAAAATATATTTTGGGGCTTCGAACTAATTAAGCATGAACAGGTAAAAGAAGATAATGAAAGAAACAAAAAAAATCAAAAAACATTGATATAATAAGAAGAAAACAATGATTAAACTACGGCTTATTCATGCTATTAATCAAAAAGGTACAAGAAACACATAGAAAGGAGGGGGGATACCCGTTTGAGGGGTTTGGATGAACTCTGGCGACTTTACGGAGCTTGGCCGGACGTCGGCGACCTCCAAAAGTGACCCTTACTCGCATGAATCGACGGCTCTTGTCAAGAGCCATCGACTCATGTGAGTTTGACTCACAGAGTCGCTTGGGATCATCTTCAGCATGTTCTAGGGTTTCGACAGTTTCCTAGATCCGGAATTACTTGCAACTGGACGGTTGTTTGGGGAAACCAACGGTGGGACGGGGTTAAGGAGGCCACAGGGATCATTTGGTACAATTTTGTGGTTGATTGGTGGTGCTCCACTGCCGGTGGCGATTTCCGGCAGGCGGAGCTAAGGCGGTGGGCGGCGGAGACCGGCTGGTCTTTAGAGAGATGAGAGACGGTGGGGAAAGGGGGGATGTAGGACTTCGAAGTGAATTGGGGGGTGGGTGGGGGAGGCTTTAGACATTTATATACTGGGAAACTAGGGAGTTCCCAGCTGTTAGATCAAACAAGATCAACGGTTGGGATTCATCATAATCGAAACATGGTCGTTTTGGTTATTGGGGAGCTGGTCGGGTCATGGAATTTTGGGCTGGGTTGTCGTTTGGGTAGTGTAGAGAATGAATTTTGGGCCTGGGAAAATTAGCCCAGGTCTGATTTTAGCCTAGGTTGAACTAAATAATTGAATTTAATTAACAAAATGTAGTGATTAATTCCAAATTAATTTTTTTGTAATTATAGATTAATTGATAAATTGAATAATTTAATACTCCTAATCATTTAAAGGACAAATTTCACAATTTTGTTAAAAAGAATAATTAAATCGAAAAGTAATATTAACATACTTTATATCAAACAATTATGTTTATTTAAATGATAACTAAATTTCATGCTTAATCATGCCATTTTAAATTATTTATGGATTTAAACGACAGATTATGGCTACATAATGTAAAAGAAAAATCGCAAATAGCATTAAAATTCAACAAAAATCCGTAAAACTAATTAATTTAGTGAGATTTTGTAGGATTATACGATAGGTAAAAAATCACGTGCTCACAGCTGCCCCTCTTTGCTCGGAAACACGAAGAGTTTTCGGGAAAAGACAAAGTGAGCAGCGATAGACGACTTTTACCCATTCATATGTTCCATTGTGAAGCGTTTTGGAAAAGCTTGACCGAACCTTGCTTCGAAGGTTACCTACATATCCTTGTAAAGGAATCAGGTCAGTGTAGTTCTGGAAGTTTTTGGTAGCTGGGACTACAGAGTAACTGTGGTTTCACTGCGGTCGCCGCTGTTACTACTGCTGATCTCCTTATTACACCAAAGTAACAAAACGAAAGACTAACTAAACCTATCAGCTGCTAGTTACAAGATTCCTATTTAAGACTTGGTCTTGAGTCTTGATTTTTTTTTGCTAACTCTGACTCTGACCTGGATCTTGATGCTTGTTAGTTGTAGGTGCTGGTTCAATCTTCTTCAGCTTTTGGATTAAGACGGGACATGCGTAGCTTGTGACTTTAATCTGTCTTGAGCAGTTTACATCATTTCGCTTCTGCACCTTGGGTTTGGTCTTCTCTTTTCTTTTTCTTCTTTTCTTTTATTCTGAATTGAGACGTTTTCTTTTGGTTGTCTCGAATTCATTGTCCTAAATTGTAATTTGCACTATATAAAAAAAAATGACGAAATTTTCTACCCTAGTTTTCACCAGGAAAATTTTGCGAGTTATTGTAATAAAATCTATGCTACTTTATTATTGAAAGCAATGAAAAGCCGGTAATTGTGAACTCTGAGTGAATGCAGACTAGGGGGTGGATAACCTATATCTCAAAGCAAGATCAACTAGGGGTTGGAGACTCTATGTTGAAAATTAAAATTAACTAGGGATTGTATACACTAAGTTGGAAAAGAAATTAATTAGGGCATGTATACCCTTAATTGGAAAAGAAAATATCAACTAGGGCATGTATACCCTTAATTGGAAAAGAAAGAATTAATTAGGGAATATATACCCTTAATTGGCATTGACTAGGGAGCATGTGCACCCATGTCGGGAAAAGAAAATCAATTAAAGAATGTATACCCTTAATAGGAACAGAAAAACATCAATTAGGGAATGTATACCCTTAATTGGAAAAGAAAACATCAATTAGGGAATGTATACCCTTAATTGGAAAAGAAGTCGTCAATTAAGGAATGTATACCCTTAATTGGAAAAGCAAAACATCAGTTAGGGAATGTATACCCTTAACTGGAAAAGAAAAAATCAACTAAATGTATACCCTTAATTGGAAAAGAAAAACATCAATTAGGGAATGTATACCCTTAATTGGAAGAAAACATAAGTTAGGGAATATATACCCTTAACTGGAAAAGAAGTCATCAATTAGGGAATGTATAACCTTAATTGGAAAAGCAAAACATCAGTTAGGGAATGTATACCCTTAACTGGAAAAGAAAAACGTCAACTAGAGAATGTATACCCTTAATTGGAAAAGCAAAACATCAGTTAGGGAATGTATACCCTTAACTGGAAAAGAAAAACGTCAACTAGAGAATGTATACCCTTAATTGGAAAAGCAAAACATCAGTTAGGGAATGTATACCCTTAACTGGAAAAGAAAAACATCAACTAGGGAATGTAGACCCTTAATTGGAAAAGAAAAACATCAATTAGGGAATTTATACCCTTAATTGGAAAAGCAAAACATTAGTTAGGGAATGTATACCCTTAACTGGAAAAGAAAAACATCAACTAGAGAATGTATACCCTTAATTGGAAAAGCAAAACATCAGTTACGGAAAGTATACCCTTAACTGGAAAAGCAAAATATCAGTTAGGGAATGTATACCCTTAACTGGAAAAGAAAAACACCAATTAGGGAATGTATACACTTAATTGGAAAAGAAAAGCATCAGTTAGGGAATGTATACCCTTAACTGGAAAAGAAAAACATCAACTAGGGAATGTATACCCTTAATTGGAAAAGAAAAGCATCAGTTAGGGAATGTATACCCTTAACTGGAAAAGAAAAACATCAACTAGGGAATGTATACCCTTAATTGGAAAAGAAAAGCATCAGTTAGGGAATGTATACCCTTAACTGGAAAAGGAAGCATCAATTAGGGTATGTATATCCTTAATTGGAAAAGAAAAGCATCAATTAGGGCATGTATACCCTTAATTAGAAAAGAAAAGCATCAGTTAGGGAATGTATACCCTTAGTTGGCATCGACTAGGGAGCGTGTGCACCCATGTTAAGAAAAGAAAAT
Organism: Nicotiana knightiana; assembly: GCA_005239525.1. Taxonomy (NCBI): domain Eukaryota; kingdom Viridiplantae; phylum Streptophyta; class Magnoliopsida; order Solanales; family Solanaceae; genus Nicotiana; species Nicotiana knightiana. Next base: position 97,231 of record ML439769.1, on the reverse strand, counting down.
AAATTAGGGAATGTATACCCTTAATTGGAAAAGAAAACATCAATTAGGGAATGTATACCCTTAATTGGAACAAAAAAATATCAATTAGGGAATGTATACCCTTAATTGGAAAAGAAAACATCAATTAGGTAATGTATACCCTTAATTGGAAAAGAAGTCATCAATTAGGGAATGTATACCCTTAATTGGAAAAGAAAAATATCAACTAGGGAATGTATACCCTTAATTGGAAAAGAAAAACATCAATTAAGAAATGTATACCCTTAATTGGAAAAGCAAAACACCAGTTAGGGAATTTATACCCTTAACTGGAAAAGAAAAACATCAACTAGGGAATGTATACCCTTAATTAGAAAAGCAAAACATCAGTTAGGAAATGTATACCCTTAACTGGAAAAGCAAAACATCAGTTAGAGAATGTATACCCTTAACTGGAAAAGAAAAACACCAATTAGGGAATGTATACCCTTAATTGGAAAAGAAATCATCAATTAGGGAATTTATACCCTTAATTGGCATCGACTATGGAGTGTGTACACCCATGTCGGCAAAAGGTGTAGTCGGGGATTGGAGGCCCCATACTACTTTGAGTCATTTTCAACTTCAGTTCTTCTCCTTTTTTTTCTTTTCTCTTTTATCTTTCTTTTTTATTTTATTTTAGGCATGCGGGAAAAGACTTTTGGAGGAAACTTCCCTTTCTTTGGAGTCAATGTTGCAGAGCTCCTTCTAGCTTTTGTGCAATTCCTTTTTATTGAACCTGCTTTTTGCATGGTTGCTTTTGCACCTGTATCCTATTTTCAAACAAAGAACAATTTGTTAGTTTGAAACGGTGGTTGGTTTTGCGGCTTTGATTATTTCAAGTTGCTTGATCTCAGCCTTTTTGACGAAGATCTCAACTGTTTGCTTGTTTGCTGGGGATTGGGTTTCGTTTCCAAACCCGGGGACCATGTATTTCCAGATTTTGTTGTGGTGACCGGTCACGTGGGACCCAACATTTCAACTTTATTCTTCCTTTGTAAGCCTTTCACTTGCTTTTCTTTCGGATTTTCGGAGTATCGGGGAGGAACTTTTAGTTCTTCAAATTCTGCTGCAACGGTTAGTCTCGTGGGACTTGACCTTTCCAATTTTACTTCGCCTTTATCAGCCTTCCATTTTTGGTCTTGCCCCTGTCTTTAATTTAAAGCACTTGGAGCGCTTCGACTTTTACGACTTTGCCGAGGGGGTTAGCCACATGGGAATTAACCTTTTACTCCAATTGCCTTCATAGGCATTTTGATTTGGATCTTCTCCTTTCAAGAGTTGTGTTTACAACATCGGCCATTGTGGCCAGTCGGGATCAACTTGATGCCCCTGGTGAGGCTTGGTGCCCCTTGTATGTTGGCTCGCGTCAAATGAGAACCCTGTAAATCAGTTTTGCCATCCTTTCTTTGTCTTATTTCAGGAATAGAGTTAGACCGAAAGGGATTGAGAAACAATAAATGACAGAATGGATAATGAGTTTAAACGAAAGGTATCCATTTTGGGGAAAGGAAGGGAGGACTTATGTGGAGTGTATGCGGACTTTAATGAACATGACATGCCTTTTGGACTGGATGCCTGATCTGTGTAAACCGTCCGACTCTCAGAAATTCATCACAACTATTACCTCGAGATTGAGAAACCTTGCCCCGGACTGTGTCCATGTCAGTGACCCATTATCCTTTTCGATCAGTGGTGCCCTTTGTGGGTTTTCACCAACTAACCTCTCTCATTTCTCTTCTCACCATCGCCTTGTAGTGCTCTTTGCGAGTTTTCACTAATCAAGACTCTCTCATTTTTTATTTCTCTACTTACCGTCGCCTTGCAGTGCTCTTTGCGAGTTTTCACTAGCAAGACTCTCTCATTTTTTAATTTCTCTGTTTACTGTCGCCTTATGGTGCCCGTGTGGGTTTTCACCGATAAGACTCTCTCATTTTAGTTCTCTCATTTTCTTGCACCAGATCCGACACTGTATCCTCTAACTTTAAACATGTTTGCCAATTGATCGGAAGGACTTGAACAGGGTTTTGGTGAAAAAGAATTTGTATTGAATCACAACTTTGGAACCTCTCCGACGAAATTATCGCCAAACATATTATAACATCTGCCCCAGCTTAAACTCTTGTGGAAATGTGGAATTTTATTTTGGTGTGACTGAACCTCAGGGAGAGGCTGCCTACGTATCCTTTCAGAATCAAGTCGAACGTAGTTCACGGAAACATTTTTGTTTTTGTTTTGAATTTTTTTTTCTTTTTTTTTTTGTGTTTTTTTTTCAACAGTCCTTTCAGGTTCCAAAGAGGGTAATCAACGGAAAGTAATCGGCTCAAAGGGTTTGCAAAAAGGGTTAATGGTGTTTGGTGTAGCGAGAATGAAAGCCTTCGTCATTTAAATCGGAGAATTTTTAACATTATATGGAGGATCAAACGTAGTACCTTTTGACTGCGTCTGCATTGACAGCCGTTTCGAGGTCATTTCCTTCAATGTCTCCCAGGTATAACGCTCCTTTTGGTAGCAATTACCTTATGATGTACGTACCTTTCCAATTCGGGGCAAATTTTCCTTTTGCCTCTTCGTGGTGCGGGAGGATTCGTCTTAAGAAAAGTTACCCCACTTCGAAGTTCCTAGGTCGCACTTTCTTGTTGTAAGCGCGGGCCATTCTTTGTTGGTACAACTGCCCGATGCACACTGCGGCCATCCTTTTTCTCATCAATCAGAGTTAATTGTTCCTGTCGGGTTTTGACCCATTCATCATCCCCAATTTCTGCTTCGACAATAATTCGAAGGTAAGGAATTTCAACTTCTGCGGGTATTACGGCTTCAGTTCCATAAACCAATAGGTAAGGAGTATCCCCAACCGACGTGCGTACGGTCGTGCGACATCCCAACAATGCGAAAGGTAGCTTCTCGTGCCATTGCCTGGATGTTTGAATCATTTTCCTGAGAATTTTCTTGATGTTTTTGTTTGCTGCTTCAACGGTGCCATTGGCTTTGGTCCGGTAAGCGGTGGAGTTGCGGTGTGTGATTTGAAACTGTTCACACACCTCCCTCATCAAGTTACTGTTCAGATTTGCAGCATTGTCGGTAATGATAGTTTCTGGGATACCAAAACGACATATGATATTAGAATGCACGAAATCCACCACCCCTTTCTTAGTGACAGCTTTGAACGTGACTGCCTCGACCCATTTTTGGTGAAATAGTCGATAGCAACCAAGATGAATCTGTGCCCGTTTGAGTCCCTTGGCTCGATTGGCCCGATGACATCCATTCCCCAAGCAACAAACGGCCAGGGTGCTGACATAGGATGCAGCTCTGATGGTGGTGCATGGATTAAGTCTCCATGTATTTGACACTTATGGCACTTCCGGACGAAACCGAAACAATCTTTCTCCATGGTCATCCAATAATATCCAGCCCGCAAGATTTTCTTTGCGAGGACATACCAATTCATGTGGGGACCGCATACTCCTGAATGCACCTCGCTCATAATCCTTTCGGCTTCTTTGGCGTCTACGCATCTTAATAGATTTAGATCGTGAGTCCTTTTATACAGTACTTCCCCACTTAGGAAGAAACTGTTGGCGAGCCTTCCGATGGTTCTCTTCTGGTCTCCGTTGGCTTGCTCTGGATATTCTTTTGTCTTCAAAAATCTTTTAATATCATGATACCATGGTTGGACGTAGGGTTCTACTTCGACCGTGTTACAATAACCATGTTTTTCCTTGATTTGGATCTCCAATGGGTATATGTGAACATTACCCGGATATGTCAGCATTGCAGCTAGGGTAGCCAGCGCATCGGCTAACTCATTGTGGCACCGAGGAATATATCTAAACTCGACGGCTTTGAATTGCTTGCTAAGATCCTCCACATGCTGTCTGTAGGGAAGGAGTTTAACACCTCGAGTTTCCCACTCTCCCTGAGCTTGCTTAATGATCAAATCGGAGTCCCCCATGATCAACAACTCTTCTACATCCATGTCAATGGCCATGTTCATGCCCATTATACAAGCTTCATATTCAACAGTATTGTTTGTGCAGAAGAAATGGAGGTGGGCCGTGGCAGGGTAGTGTTTTCCTGTGGGCGAAATCAAGATTGCCCTATCCCAATACCTTTTGCATTGGCTACTCCGTCGAAGAAGATTTTCCAGGTGTCAGCGCCTTCCGAATTCGACGGAATTGACTTCCTCATCTGGAAAATAAGTACTCAAAGGTTGGTATTCATCATCAACCGGATTCTCAGCTAGATGATCGGCCAATGCTTGAGCTTTCATTGCTTTGCGAGTAACATAGACAATGTCGAATTCTGTGAGAAAGATTTGCCCTTTTGCGAATCTCCCATTGGGCATTGGCTTTTGGAAGATGTACTTCAAAGGATCCAGCCTCGTGATGAGGTAGGTGGTATAAGCCAACAAATAATGTCGGAACTTTTGAGCAACCCAAGTTAGAGCGCAGCAAGTCCTTTCTAACTGAGAATATTTGGCCTCGTAGCTTGTGAACTTCTTCCTTAAGTAATATATGGCCTGCTCTTTCTTCCCGGTTGCATCATGCTGCCCGAGAACACACCCAAATGAATTTTCTAGCACTGTCAGGTACAGGAACAAAGATCTCCCCGGTTCTGGTGGGACTAACACTGGAGAATCTGACAGATATTCTTTGATCTTGTCGAAAGCGTCCTAGCATTCGTCTGTCCATTTGATGGTTGCATCTCTTTTCAACAGCTTGAATATAGGCTCGCATGTGGATGTCAACTGAGTGATGAACCTGCTGATGTAATTCAACCTACCCAACAAACTCATGACCTCCTTCTTGGTTCTTGGTGGTGGGAGATCCCGAATAGATTTTATCTTTGTCGGGTCCAGCTCGATGCCCCGTAGACTGACTATAAATCCCAGTAATTTTTCGGATGGAACTCCGAAAGCACACTTGGCTGGGTTTAATTTCAAATCATATTTGCGCAGGCGTTCGAAGAATTTCCTCAAATGTTGCACATGGTCACTTTGGGTCCTGGATTTAATGATCACATCATCCACGTACACCTCAATCTCCTGATGCATCTTGTCGTGGAATATGGCGGTCATGGCCCTCATATAAGTTGCCCTAGCGTTCTTTAAACCAAATGGCATGACCCGGTAACAGTATGTTCCCCAGGGTGTAGTGAAGGCTGTCTTTTCTGCATCCTCTTCATCCATCAACACCTGGTGAAATCTGGCATAGCAATCGACAAAAGACTGTACCTCATGTTTGGCACAATTGTCAACTAGGATATGTATGTTTGGCAGTGGAAAATTATCTTTGGGACTCGCTTTATTTAGATCTTGGTAGTCGACACATACTCAGACCTTTCCGTCCTTCTTAGGCACCAGAACCACATTGGCCAGCCAGGGGGTGTATTGGACCACTCGGATTACTCTAGCCTTTAGTTGCTTAGCGACCTATTCTTTGATCTTGTCACTCATGTTTGTTTTAAATTTCCTCTGCTTTTGTTGGACAGGTGGATAACCGGGGTAAGTTGGCAATTTGTGTACCACCAATTCCACACTTAGTCCGGGCATGTCATCGTAGGACCAAGTAAACACGTCTTTGAATTCAAATAGGAGTTGAATCAAGTCGTCCCTAGTTATTTCATCCGTGTGGACGCTTATCATGGTTTCTCGAATCTCCTCTGCATTTTCCAAGTTAACGGGTTTTGTTTCGTTTAAGTTTGGCTTAGGCTTATTCTCGAATTGTTCCAATTCTCGATTTATTTCCCTAAAATCCTCTTCTTCGTCATATTCCGGTTCTTGATTCATTATTTCGAGGTTAGACGGCGTATTAAGATCAGAGCATGAAGTTTGCAAGCATGTCATGTTTTTTAAGGCCTCATTATTAGGACTGAAAAATAAGAAAAGTAAACAAAAATCAGAAAGAATAATAGACGATGAAATTTTGATTTCATTTCATTGAATTTGAACATAGGAGGGTTTACATCGGAATTCAAAAGGCAAGAAATTAAAAACACTTGAGTTACACCCTGAAATAACTCATAGTGCAGAAAAGATGGCAAAAGCTGAACTACCGAGACTCCTGCCTGACAGGGAATGGAGTAGCCTTCCATTTTTGCAACTTGGCGTCAGGCCCCATATACTGCACTTCAGCAGTGCTGGAGCCTTCTCTTGGTTGGACCATATGAGCCTCATACAACATCTATCTCATTGCTCCGCAGATTTCTTCGATTTCTTCGGCCGTGAAAGCCTCTTCCTCTTCCTCCATGTATTTCGGCTTACAAATGATGTGGTGATGTGTGGGATCGGCTGAGGCAATACCCAATCATTTTTCTTACATTGGTCAGCCCATTGTTCATCATCAGGAGTAGCTTGAAACCCTATGCCGAAGAACTTTTTATTGGTAGGCAAGGTGATAGGTTCTTTAATGCCTTGCAAGGACACCCCGAGCCCTTTTCCAGGTGTGTACCCATGTTTAATCATGTCGTTAGCGACCATAATTGATGTGTTTGATAGGAAGGGTTGAGGGCACGGGGTTCCTTCCTCATGTTGGTCCGCAACTACAATCTCGAAAGCCTGGTAGACTATGTGCTTGCTGCTTTCTCTTGCTTCCAGGCATGGGACTGATGGGTCCTTGTAAATAGATTGCTCGTCCTCTCCATGGACCATAATTTCCTGGTCTTCATGCTCGAACTTAACCATCTGGTGGAGAGTAGATGTTACCGCCCCTGCTGCATGGATCCAAGGTCTTCCCAGGAGATAATTATAGGAAGTGTCCATATCCATGACTTAGAATGTTACTTCAAAATCTACAGGGCCGATTGTCAAGACCAAATCAATCTCCCCGATCGTGTCTCTCTTGATACCATCAAATGCGCGGACGCACACATTGTTGGGCCTAATTCTCTCAGTCCCAATCTCCATTCTTTGTAGGGTCGAGAGAGGTCAAATATCAACCTCAGATCCGTCGTCCATCATAACTCTTTTCACATAGTAACCTTCACATTCAACAGTTAGGTGGAGAGCTTTGTTGTGGGCAGCCCCTTCTGGGGGTAAGTCATTCTTGCTAAATGAGACCCGACTGATTTCAAAAAATCGTTCTGCCATTCTTTCCATTTGCTTAACTGTGGTTTCGGCCGGAACATATGCTTCATTGAGTGTTTTAATCAGGATTTTCTGATGCTCGTTCGAACTTATCAGCAAGGATAGAAGTGAGACTTGAGTGGGGACTTTCTGAGGTGCTCAATTACGGCGTATTCAGAGGTTTTCATATTTTTGAAAAATTCTTCTGCCTCTCTGGCACTGATCGGCTTCTTAGGAGGAAAGCGTTTCTGCTTGCTTTTATTCAGTTCTTCCAGGTTGAGGTATTTCTCTGATGAGTTTATCTCACTTGTTTTCCCAGTAATTTCTTTTCCTTTGTACGTCACCAACGTCTTGTTGTATTCCAAGGGACGACAGTAGTATTCTTTATGGGAATCTGCAACGCGCGGCTGATAACCACGGGCTCATTCAGCCTTGGTGAAATTATTTGCCCCCGCGCCATAGACGTCCCTTTTGGCACGTACATTTTTGGGTCGTTTATTGTTTATTTGTTGAATTGTAATCTTTTGGGAGGACTTAACATACTTTGTTCCTTCCTGGGTGCTTTGGGGACGTAAAGAACAGCGTCTTTAGAGGGTCCCATATTTGTCTTGGCTTCAACCTTCCCCGTGACCTGGGGGATCGGGTTACTCTTCTTTATTCCTTTGACTGGTTTGGGTGCCTCCTTGGGCTTTCTTTCCACATCTGCAATGGTGATGATGGCCTTTAGAGATGGATCAAAATCCCGGTCCTCGCAAATCATGCCGATGACGAGCCCATTATTGTGAGTGGAAAATGGATTGTTCGTCACATTGGGAGCTTCTTCGTCCCTTAACATCACTTTCTTTTGTTCTATAAGGTTTTCCACGGCTCTTTTGAGGGTCCAACACTCCTCCGTGTCATGCCCTTCTGCTCCGGAATGGTAGGCACAATTGGTTCCCGGCTTGTATGATGCTGATGTTGGGTTTTGCCTGGTCGGAGGTACGGGCTGTAGAAGCCCCATTTGGACTAATTTTGGGAAGAGGCTTGAATGCGGCTCACCGATAGGAGTGAAGTTGAGTCTCCTCGGTGGCTCACGGGGGTAGGTGTTGTACGGATAGTTGTTTTGGGGAGGGCGTGAATTATATGGAGATAGGGAAAAATGGTTATTTCTCGGGGGTGGAGATCTATTCTGATTGTATTGTTGTTGCGGCCTGGGATGCGGCTGAGTGTTCATTACCGCATAGGGAAAAGGGGGCGTAGCATAAGCTACGTCTTGGTGAGGATAGAAATTTTGGGAAGCTTTGGGAAATGGACGTGGATATTGTCGAGACTTCCTGACATCGAAAACCATCATGGCCCCTTCTTCTTTCTTCTTTCTGTTCGCTGCACTCCCGGATCCGCTTTGGATGGACTGAGAGGTTGCTCTTATGGCAGATTGGCTCAGGATACGACCAGTTTTTAGACCATTTCCCACCATTTCTCCAATTTTGATTGCTTCCGCAAATGGTTTGCCCATGGAGGACATCATATTTTGGAAGTAATCAGCTTCCTGTGCTTTTAGAAAGACACTGACCATTTCAACCTCATCCATCGGAGGTTTGACCCTGGAGGCCTGCTCGTACCATTTAATGTCGTATTCTCTGAAACTTTCTAAGGATTTCTTTTGAGATTGGATAGAGAGTTCCTATGGGGAGTGATGTCCACATTGTATTGGAATTTTTGAATAAAGTCTCGTGCCAGGTCATCCCATATGTGCCAGCGGGATATATCCTGGTCCATGTACCATTCTGATGCAATCCCTGTCAAGCTTTCTCCAAAATATGCCATGAGAAGTTCCTCTTTTCCACCTGCTCCCCGGAGCTGGTTGCAATACCTTTTCAGATGAGCTATGGGGTCCCCATGTCCGTCATATTTTTCAAACTTGGGGGTTTTAAACCCAAAAGGCAGGTGGACGTGCGGGAACATGCACAAGTCTGCATAGGAGGCGCTTTTCTGCCCGCTCAGCCCCTGTATATTCTTGAGGCTCTGCTCAATACTCTTCATTTTTTGAGCCATTTCTTCGTGCTCGGGACTTTTCTTATCTTGTCCCAAAGTGAACTCAGACTGAGGTTGTTGAGGGTATGCATTGGGAGTAACATGAGTGGTATCCAGATGGACGGATAGTGTTTGGAATGTGAATGCTGGCAGCTCAAAACTTGGCCTAGAGATAGTCGGTGGAGCCGTAGCAGAGATTGGTGGTGCGGTGAAGATGTTGGAAGACACACCAGAAAATAGAGCCTGGGGGCGAACCTCAGAAGGCCTTCCGGGAAAGTGAGCCGACATAGTTGGATATCCAAACGGCGTGGCTGGGTAACTTATGGGGATGTTGGATGTCCCGCCTGCCCTAGGAATTATCTCTGGGAAACCCATGATGGTACTGGGTGGTTCCCTACCATTGGACCATGCGTCCCACATTTCTAACATGCGGCAACGCAGAGTCCTGTTCTCTTCAGCTGTTTCTGACTCAGATGTTGGGATGGCTGGATTCAGGTCTTCCACGGAAGAGTTGACGATTGATAAGTGACTTTCGGATGTCATTTCTATGCTCCCTTTTGATCTAGTGAAGTAAGGATGGGAAGCCATGTTACCGCAAAACCAACCACCTAAAAATACCTTTAGAGATTGAACAGCAAAACGTTAGGTTGAAGCATTTATCTCATAAGGAATTGCACGTTTGGGGTATGCAATGCACCTAGGCAATTAAACGCTTTATATACGTTTTGCAACAGTTGTGTATTTCATCCCGACTTTATTTCTCGGTTTTTCCCTTTTTATCATTCTTGTCTTTCATTTGTTATTATTTTCGCTCTTTTATTCCTTGCTTGGTTTCCTTTCTTAAGGTTATGATCGAATCCTATGTGGATTGCGTACGTATCACGGCGCCGCATGAATCAGATCATCACGTAGTTCATGAAATAAATACAAAAGGAAATAAACACTTTCAAAATTTCATTCATTAGATAAAACTTCCAGTTTTCATTCATTACAAACCTTTTTTGGAAATTTAAAACTACAAAAGACTCCGACATACTTTCTTGGAAATTTAAAAACTACAAAAGACTTAAAGTAGACTCAAAGCAACAAGAAAATGAAATACAGACTCGAAAAGGACATCAAGAATACATAAGTGCTTCTACTGCTCCAGGGGGCCGTGGGACATCATTCGGTCTCACCACGGGCCTGCATGACATGTCTTGCGGGAGGCGGCACAGGTCATCCATTATCTTGTGGACGAAAATCATTACCGCTGCGAAGAAGGTAGTCCGGGTCATATCTTCACACTCTTGGAATTTTGTGACAATATAATCCGCAATTTCTCTGACCCTCTGCCTGATAATGCCCTTTTCCTGGAGTAAGCACCCGATCTGTTGAGACCTAGCCTCTAAAACCTGGGCGTCCTTATGATTCTTTTCTTGTAACTGTTGCAAGTCTTCCTCCAACTGAGCCATCATGGTATAGCATTGTTCCCTTTCTGCCTTGAACCTTTTTGCTTGTTTGGCCATTTCGTTCTCAAGGATGGACACCTTTTCCTTCAAGCCTGTGACTTCTTGGTCATATTTCCTTTTCAGTTTCTGAACAAACTCTGCTCTTTCCTCTTCACTTCTTGTCAATTTTTCCCGAACTCTGGCCAGTTCTTCTTCAGCTTTGTCCAGATCATCCCATAGCTGCATACTTTATGCCTCAGACTGTTGATAAGTCTTTCATCAGTTCTTCTTATCTCCGGGTTCTCAACAGCTATTTTCAATTTCTGGATCTAGGCCCGGACAGCTTCATTTTCTTTAGCTAACCTATTTTTCTCCCCTTCAGTTGTGGCGGTTTGTAGAGTGTTTTCAAATTTGATTTCCCTGATCTGGGCTTCCAACTTGCTTATGGTAGCTCGATAGTTATTTTCCTTTTCTAACCAAGTCCAGTGCTCTTGTGTTTTCTCAGTGAATTGTTGCACGTGGGGTATTTTTGCGGGTCGTTCTTGCTCTTGATGCTCTCTGCCCCTTCTACTGTACCAAGAAGTGTAGCCCGACTCTACTTCCCTTATGGACAAATCTCTTACCCGAGTCTGTGGATCCAAAAATCTGCACGGATGCCAGATCTGGCGGACCCTGTCCTCTGGAAATGCAGCTCTTGGGCACAGTTCAATGACTTGCTGATTTAGGTCTTCATCGTGTGGAATATTTTGATGCCTTCCTAGTTGTCGTAAGACCTGATGTGGGGCATATAGTTGAATACTCCGGAGACCCATCAACAGAAGATAGCATACTTCGGCTGACATATAGATGACTTCATTGATAGGGAGCCACCCGAATGTCCACTCGATTTGGTCGGCAGTCAAAGAACTCAAGTGCGCAAGCCAGTCTTCTGTGCCTCCTGGAAATTCATGCCCCTCTACCCGAGTCCTATTTTCTTCAATGCAATTTAGGCCAGTCAGAACGTAATTCATATACCCTGGGCAATGACAGAGATGTTCGATCATCCAGATTTGTAGAAGCAGGTTGCACCCCTCAAAGAATTTTCCCCCAGACTGGAAAACTGTTAGAGCACGGTAAATCTCGGCTAAGACCATCGGTATAAGTGTGCCATTGGATTTTTTCATCATGAAATCTGCCATTCCCACAAGTCCGATATCTATGTGTCCGTCACTCCTCGGGCAAACTAAAGTGCCCAAGAATGCCACCACGAACGGTAGCCCCCGTCGGGCTTCCCATTTAGCATGGTATTTGTGAGTTAGGCCGGTGTTGTCAGCTTCATAGCCCCGGGGATCTCCATATCGTTTGTACAGAAAATAGAAAGTGCAGAATCGTTCGAACAGGTGTGGGTCTTGGACGTCCCGACTAATGTTCAAAAGATCCAAGAACTTATGTGGAGTTACCGCCCTGGGTGCCACCGGGTACCGACTTCTAAGATTGTCATTGAGACCAGCACACCCCGCTATTTCCTTTTATCCAGTCAATACACAAGCCGAAACAAATAAATGCATACGTAGCAGGTAAGATGCATCAGGATGGTCTTTTATTTTGGGTACACCTGTCCTAGACGGACCCAACCCCTGTGTTGAGTCCCCTAAGTCAAATGCACGTGATGTAAATAAGTGTTCCTACTAGGGATCAGGCATGAGGCTATGTTATACTAAGTTTGAATCCTGGGATTTTGTTCTAGACCAGGCTTACCTGAGCGGACAGCTCGAGCCGAGGTCGGGGCAGCGTACCGGGAATACAGAAGCTTCACCAGCTTTGGAACTTGTCCGTACCTCGTTCTAAAATTTTGATGACTCTAACAGAAAAGAAGTTAGACGACGTGCACACTCCCCAGATGATTTAGAAGACTCAGAGAGAAGAAGGGTCTCGGCACAGTTTATATGCAATTCAGATAAATATCAAAGCGGTAAATATAGCAATTAGCACGTCAGGTTTAAACACGTAAAATCAGATAAGGAAAGCCAAAACATAACAGTTATATAAGCTCGAATTCTTGAACCCTAAACTAGAGATTCTGGGTTCGTGTCCCCAGCAGAGTCGCCAGAGCTGTCACACCTCCTTTTTCACTACCACCGGATTAATAAAGGGGTAATAAGGGAGTTTTTCCAATTAAAGTGACATTATTCGATTTTGGGATTTATTATTATTTCAGAGTCGCCACCCGGATTTTTGACGATGCTCCGGGACACCGTTTTGTTTTGAAAATCCCAAACCGAGGAAAATTTGACTCTGTTTTAATTTTGTCTGCGGCCAGAAATCCGAGTAAGAAATTCTGTTAACCCGGGATAAGGTGTTAGACACTCCCGAATTCCGTGGTTCTAGCACGATCGCTTAACTATTAATATTTGGCCTAATTATCTAATTATTTACATATTTTAAACCTATTGTGATTTTTAGCCTTTTTCACTTTTTAGCCACTTTTAATATTTATGGATTTATCTTGATACAAGTCACGATGGCGTGAACTTGTTTGTTTTTGGACACATTATAACTGCGCCACATGAAATGTACCCCCAATTACAACATATGATTTTTATTATAAGACGGGGACATGAGTTGTCGCACCTGAGTGTAGATTACGTAGTCAAGACTATGGTCATGACGGTTTTATAGTGCCTATTTGAGGCGATGTTTGATTATTCTTTATGTTTTCTATTTGAAGGAGAGTTTTAGCTTTAAGGCCAATTAGGACGTTTATGGATTTAGCTTAAACAAGTCACGATGGCGTGCACTTGTTGTTTTTGAGCACACGGCAACAACATCACATGAAATGCACTCGTGGTTGCTACGTGCGTTTTTATTAGTTGTTTAGAGTTGGGGGTCGGGGGCATGAGTTACCACTCCCGAGTGTAGATTATGGTAATTTTGGTACTTCCTATTTAATCTCAAAATAAAAGAAGTACTTTTCTGTCTAGATCAAATTTTCTAGCCTAAAGGACAAGATTCCTGGGCTATGGCCATATTTTAGCCCAATTTATTTCAACTCTTTTGGCCAATCCTAATTGTGGCTAGTTTTGATATGATTCAAATTTGAACAGTCTGAATATCCAGGAGCAGATATGTTAACACGTTTACCATTTGCATTGCAATAAAAGAGGCAGATTTGAGTTGCAAATAAAATGCATCAGATTCCTTTGTCGTTCGACCTATGTGCCATACATGAATGCTTATATACTGCTTACGGATACAATGTAGACCTTTTATCCTCGTTTTCGTGAAGGGAACAACTTTTGTAAAAAAGAGTAAACTAACAAAGCCTCTTAAATTAAGATTATTCGATATGTTTTTTAGGAAAATAGTTAATACTCCTCATACCATTCAACAGAAAATTATTTAGCACATTAATGGGCCTGAAATTCTAGTTTACCTAACTGTCATGATAGACATTACTGGAAATACAACTGATTCACAAACTTTAATATAGTCCAGTCCTTATTACAACTAAAATTATATATAAAAGGTTGTAATTATGCTATTACATTGTTCTTAAATTAAATATACAAGTTCCAATAATAAGAAGAAAATAAAAGGGACAAGGTTAGCTCCTGCTCCTGTGCAAGCCAACAACTTTCATGCTTTAGGATCTGTATTCTTCAGCTTTTAGTCCCAACTGGACCATACATAACTCATGTGCACTGTAAGAGACTGAATCTGATCATTACAGAGATCAGATTCGACCCTTTACATGCTGCTCCCATAGTGACGTAAGATCTAAGTTGTCCAAACCAACATATATAAGCATCTTATGGGGTGAATTTGACCATTAATGGGTCAGATTCACTACCCTTTAATGCTATCTAATGACTCTATTATGGTTTCAAGGATATAGAAACAATCACAGAATCCTTTAAGAGATAACTCTACTGTTATAATCATACATAGATGAACAGTCAGATTTTTAACAAGTATTACAGATTCAGCAGAAGGAAAGGCAACATATTTTATGCATTTTTCTTAGATTGAATCTGACTATAAGGGAGAGTCTGATTCAAACCCAGAGATACAACCTTGTTTGAAATTTTTTAACAACCATACCAATACTTCAACCAGTATTCATTCGAACACTTTGACTATTCTTGGCCTTTTTAGAGAATGAATCAGACCATACAAGGGTTCAGATTCTCTACTCTACAGCCCTTCTTAATTACATGTTGTATACCCTTTAAAGGGTGAATTTCAGCCATCTATTCTACTGTTTTATGCACTATTATGGGGTGAATTTGACCATTGATGGGTCAAATTCATCCACCCTAGTGCTAGTACTAACCTACCTAGAGACTTGCTTGTTGAATCTCTTTATTGACCAAAGAGACTCAATTGAAAGCACATTTTCTGCACATTTATAGAGAGAACCTGACCATAAAGAATGTCAGATTCTACACCATAGTGCAACTTTTTAGGAAGTAGAACTACGATTATCAACTACATTTATATACCTCTAATCTGAAATAAACAAAATATTCTAGAAAAGAAATACCAACAACAAGACTACATTTATCACATTCACACACTCATTACCACACCCACGTTGTCATATTATATAGAATAGAAGAAAAAGCTTCAGATATCAAAAAACATCCAGCTTATAGTGAACAGAAGATGAAAATTTCAAATCAACTTTTCATTGAGAACAGATGAGTGGATACATACCTTCTTTAAGAGTAAAACAGCAAAAAATTTGACCAAATAAAGGTCAGATGCTAAAAAACTGGAGATCAACACAGCAACTAACAGGCAACAAGACCAGCAGTAGGGAAACCCAGAAAGTGAGAGCTTGAAAACCAGAAATTGAAGCAAGACCAGCAAGAAAAATAGATTTCAACCGGATAAACTTAAAAACCCAGAAAACCAGCCAGCTACCACCCAAGTTCAAGAATACCAAGACTGAGGAAAACCAGATTTTTTCAGATTTTTCTATACTTAATCGAGTGTTCTTTCAGTATAGGATTTCTGTGTGCGTGTATGTGAAATTTCTGTATCCAGATTTTCAGCATGCAAAAAGGTTCAAAAAGAGTCCCCCCCTAATGGTGAAAAGTGTGTCTATATATAGGGGATTTTTATAGGATATGCTCAGTATATTCCTTATCTAATAGGCTGAAAATAGTACAATGGCAGCTGTTAACCTTATCCCTTGGGACAGCTGCCCTCATTCTAGAAAATTCCAGCCTTTACATTACTATTCTACCCCAAAAAATTCTGATTTCCTAGTTCTAGAAGGTTCTTGGGTTGTTATACCCAAGATTCCTTCAACTAAAGTACTAAATTACCCCTCTAGGTTCCTAAAATTACCCTTAGGTTGACTAGGGTTAAGTTTGATTGGGGTTAACTGTTAACCTAGGTTAGTTATCCTTAATTAGTCAATTAGTTAATCAAACCCAATTAATCTTACCTAGGATTAGGTGGTTGATTAGGTTCTCAATTACTAATTGACTTCAAACTCGTTCAAGATTAGCTTAATTGGTTGATTAGTCTTTAATTGTATGGTTAACTATCCTAGTCTTGATAGTTCGTCCAAAGCTTGGGATTAACAGGGGTAATTAGCTTGTTAGGATCAAATTTTATTAATGAAACAGAAGGTTAAGGGACTAACTATCGAAGAAATCTAGAAATCCTATATGCATATCAACCTGAACTGCTTAATCAGTCGAATTAACAACCAAACAAATTCATAGGAGAACAGTTTATCAATCATGACAAGGAATCTGACCAAAGACGAATACTTGACTGCCATGAAACAGATTTAAAGGTCAAGTTGACATTGAAACCTAACTAAATTACTTATCTACCCTAAGAAAAATGGTTCAATTAATTCTAAAAGCATACGATAGAACAGTAATCAATTGAAACGGATCAAGGAAAAACAAACATACATGAAACAGTGAAAACAATCTAAGCTAAGAACATGTTTATCAAAATATATTTTGGGGCTTTGAACAAATCAAGCATGAACAGGTAAAACAAGATAATGAAAGAAACAAAAAAAATCAAAAAACATTGATATAATAAGAAGAAAACAATGATTAAACTACGGCCTACTCATGCTATTAATCAAAAAGGTACAAGAAACACATAGAAAGGAGAGGGGGATACCCGTTTGAGGGGTTTGGATGAACTCCGGCGACTTTTCAGAGTTTGGCCCGGACTTTGGCGACCTCCAAAAGTGACCCTTACTCGCATGAATCGACGGCTCTTGTCAAGAGCCATCAACTCATGTGAGTTTGAGTCACAGAGACGTTTGTGATCATCTTCAGCATGTTCTAGGGTTTCGACAGTTTCCTAGATCTGATATTACTCGCAACTGGACGGTTGTTTGGGGAAACCAACGGTGGGACGGGGTTAAGTAGGCCACAGGGATCATTTGGTACAATTTTGGGGTTGATTGGTGGTGCTTCGCTGCCGGTGGCGATTTTCGGCCGGCGGAGCTAGGGCGGTGGGCGGCAGAGATCGACTGGTCTTTAGAGAGATGAGTTACGGTGGGGAAGGGGGGCTGTAGGATTTCGAAGTGAATTATGGGGTGGGGGGAGGCTTCAGACATTTATATACTGGGAAGCTAGGGAGTTCCCATCCGTTAGATAAAACGAGATCAACGGCTGGGATTCGTCACAATCGAAACGGGGTCGTTTTGGTTATTGGGGAGTTGGTCGGGTCATGGGATTTTGGGTTGGGTTGTCGTTTGGGAGTGTAGAGAATGAATTTTGGGTCTGGGCAAATTAGCCCAGGTCCGATTTTAGCCTAGGTTGAACTAAATAATTGAATCTAATTAACAAAATGTAGTGATTAATTCCAAATTAATTTTGTCTAATTATAGATTAATTGATAAGTTGATTAATTTAATACTCCTAATCATTTAAAGGAAAAATTTCACAATTTTGTTAAAAAGAATAATTAAATCGAAAAGTAACATTAACATAGTTTATATCAAACAATTATGTTTATTTAAATGATAACTAAAGTTAATGCTTAATCATGCCATTTTAAATTATTTATGGATTTAAACGACGGATTATGGCTACATAATGTACAAAAAAAAGTCGCAAATAGCATTAAAATTCAACAAAAATCCGTAAAACTAATTAATTTAGTGAGATTTTGTAGGATTATACGATAGATAAAAAATAACGTGCTCACAGTAGGAGTTGCAAAAAAATCGGGTGTTCAGTTGTTGGTTTCCTTCTTCACGTTCGCGAGGGGAGTACCGCGTTCGCGAAGGGGAGCTGGAGGTAGGAGAGGATTTGTGCTTTGCATTCGCGATGAACGTCCCGCATCTGCGAAGCTCTGAGGGGATAAGCCTACGAGTTCGCGATGAGGGTCACGTGTTCGCATAGAAAGAACTGGTCTACTGAGTCTCTAGGCAATTTGCCTACGTGTTCGCGACGATGGTCCCACGTTCGCGTAGGGTTGAGCTGAGTAATCTTCACGTTCGCGGTTAGGCCATCACACTCGCGATGAAGAATTTTGGACTGAAGCAATTTTTTGCTTCGCGAACGCGAGGGTTCTTCCGCATTCACGAAGAAGGGATCACTGGGCAGAATATAACATTTCAAAATCGAGGGTTTAGCCATTTTTAACATAACTGAGATAGAGAGCTCGCATTTGGTCAAAACTTTGAGAGAATTTCATAGGCATCGATTGGGTAATGATTCTTCACTTGTTTTTGGTTATATCCCACTAATATATCATTAATTCCATCCTTTAATTTCGGATTTGGGTTGAGAAAATTGGGGGGAAATGAAAAGGTTTTCAACCAAAATTTTGGGTTTTGATTGAGATTTTGACATCGAATTTGAGTAATTTTGGTACGAGTGAACTCGTAGGTGAATGAGTTTCGTATTTTGTGACTTTTACCCGATACCGAGACGTGGGCTCGGGTCGACTTTTTGGGGCGATTTTTAAAATTCTTGTTAAAATCTTAATTTCATTAATTAGATTAGTCTAATATAGTTTTATTTATGGTATGTAATTATTTTTGACTAGATTTGGGTCATTCGGAGTCGGATAATCGAGGAAAGGGCATTCTTATTGATTGATTGAGCTTGGTTCGAGGTAAGTGGCTTGCCTAACATTGTGTGGGAAAAATCCCCTTAGGATTTGGTACTGTTGTGATATTTCTGTGATATGTGAGTGCCGTGTACGCGAGGTGACGAGTGCGTACACGGGCTAATTATTGTAAAAATCCACTTTTTCACTGAGTAGTAGCCTGTTACACCTTAATTGAGTTATACCAGCATGTGTAGTTATCCTGTTTAGTCTAATTTCGCATGTCTACGTATTTTAAATGCTTATTTGAAATCTGTGCAGCATGTTTAGTTGAATTCCTGCTTTTACTTGATTTCGCATGTCTACGGTAGAATTCTTGCTGTTAATTGCTTTTTCCACTGATTTGAGTTGTGTGTTTACTTTTGGGACTACGAGGGGTACTGCGGGAGATCCCCTTGCACATTTACTTTTGGGACTACGAGGCAGTACTTCGGGAGATCCCCCTACACATTTACTTTTGAGACTATGAGGTTGTACCTTGGGAGATCTCCTTGCATATTTACTTTTGGGACTACGAGACGGTATCTCAGGAGATCCCCTATTGAGTATTTACTTTTGGGACTACGAGACGGTATCTCGGGACCTCCCCTATTGTTTATCTCATTGTGCTGTGTTATTACTTCTTTGTGAATTATTTCTGTAAAATTCTCCGTCTTTCTTCATTTTATTGTATCATATGTCTTATTATTATATCCCAGTAGGGCCCGGACCTGACCTCGTCACTACTCTACCGAGGTTAGGCTTGGAACTTACTATTATCGTTGTGGTGTACTCATGCTACTCTTTTTGCACATGTTTTGTGTGCAGATCCAGGTACCTCTTATCAGCCCTGCTATTAGCTGAGAGTGCTTACTGTTGTACAGAGACTTCAAGGTAGATCTGCCGCGTCCACAGACCTCAGAGTCCCCTTCTACTCCCTCATTTCCGTACTTTCTTAGACTCTGGTGTATAGAGATACTAATTTTCTTCTATAGCTTGTGACTTATGATTACCGGGTTTTGGGAACTCTGCGTATACTCTAGTACTTGGTTGCTTGTACATGCCGAGCGACATTTTATCATTTTATAGTTATCTGTTGCAGTCTAGTTGTTACATTTTGTTTTCGTTTCTGTTATTCCGCAATTTGTTAGGCTTATCTAGTCGTAGAGACTAGGTGTCGTCACAATACCTTATGGATGGAGATTTTGGTCGTGACAACATCATTTGAACTTCTTTTACTGGAAATACTTGCTGACACAATAGTGCAAATTATGACAATCCTTCTAGTTAGACAGAGTCTAGTTAAATCCAAACTGATGAATTATATTTGGAAGAATACCCTTTTCACAATTTCACTGGAATTATAAACGTGAGATTCATTAATCACCAAAGTGATCGAATCATTATGAACACTTAATTCCAAAGTAATAGTTAAGCATATCTCAATATATTACCCATAAATTATGGTGCTTATCAACGACATAATAAATATTGGGTAAACAAAACCTGCCTATAGGGTATTTCTACTCGCTCTAAAGTGCTAATGCTGAACTCTTCAAACGTTGTCTTATTGCTTAGCCACGCTACTATTAGAAAGCATGAGTAATTCTGAGCATTTCCAATAGTTTTACTATCCCTTACTGTGTAGGTCATATAGAAATCATGTCTATAGGGCTTAAGGACTTTAATTGGTCTTAGATATGAAACCGCCTAACGCCTAATATGAAAACTTGTTTTGCGTGAATTTGTTGTCTAAGTATAGAGGCTAATTTGAGTCCTTAATTGCCCTCATTTGAAGTCTAACTTGTTTTGTATGTCTCCTAGTTTTATCATTTTGAGCAGCCTAAGTTAAGTCCTGAACCACCCTAAATAGAGGTCCAATGCCTCCTGGACCATAGGCATGGGACGGGTAGTGCATGCATAGAGCACGACTTAGAATTGAATTAGAATGCTTTTAGGTAAACAACTTTAACATAGTAATCGGGCAGCAGGAGATGATAGTCTGTGCCCGCTGAATAATATGAGTAACTCCCTACTTCAAGGGAGTTGCAAAGTATTATTTATGTTGCACGGGGTGATCCTTTAGGCTAAAAACTTAGGACCCCCCCATCTTCTTTATTCATGTAGTCGTCTAATACAGACTTTTATAGTTATACCCATGTAATCCTTATTTATGTTATAAAAAATTCCTTTGACCCTTACTCTCTTTGTTTATCTTGCCTAATTGTAATCCACAAACTCTTAAGTTCGGTCAGTCCCACAGTTGTGGACCTCAAAGAGTGCCTAACACCTTCTCTTTGAGGTAATTTGAGCCCTTACCCGATCTTTGGTGGCGTTGACTAGTCAAATAGAGTTATCTGCATTGTAGGTGCCCAACGCACCTTAAAAACCATTAGGTGGAAACTCTTCTCTTCTTTTAACACCCTGTCTCCTATCCAAAAGAGTTGTAACATGTCAAATCCCGATTTCGCGAGAAAACGAGGCGCGACACTATCCACAACGATCCATACTGCTTCGAACTTCCTTTGAGTCAGTGGGAGTCCAACAACGAAATCCATAGTGATATGCTCCCACTTCTACTCAGGAATCTCTAACTTCTGAAGCAAACCACCAGGTCTATGATGCTCACACTTTACCTGCTGACAATTCAGACATCGGTCTACATATGAAACTATGTCCTTCTTCATTCTCCTCTACGAATAATGTTGCCGCAAGTCCTGATACATCTTGGTGGCGCCCAGATGAATAGAATATCGAGAATTGTGGGCCTCCTCAAGAATCAACTCACGAAGTCCATCCACATTAGGCACACAAAAACGACCCTACATCCTCAAAACTCCGTCATCCCAAACAGTAACTTGCTTGGCACCACCGTGATACACTTTTTCCTTAGGGACCAACAAATGAGGGTCGTCATACTACCGATCTCTGATGCGCTCAAACAAGGAAGACCGAGCAACTGTGGAAGCTAGAACACGGCTGGGCTCCGAAATATCCAGCCTCACAAACAGATTAACCAAAGCCTGAACAACTTATGCAAGCGGCCTCTCACCGACTGGAATGAACGCAAGGCTGCCCATACTTGATGCATTTCTACTCAAGGCATCGACCACCATATTGGCCTTCCTGGGATGATACAAGATGGTGATATGATAGTCTTTCAATATCTCCAACCACCTCCTCTGCCTCAAATTAAGTTCCTTTTGCTTGAGCAAATACTGAAGGCTCCGATGATTCGTGAAGACCTCACACGACACGCCGTAAAGATAGTGCCTACAAATCTTCGGCGCATGAACAATGGCTGCCAACTCTAAGTCATGTACATGGTAATTCTTCTCATGAACCTTCAACTGCCATGACGCATATACAATCACCCTGCCCTCCTGCATAATATACCGTATAAGATCCTGAACCTGTGGGCAACACCATCACCGGCGTTGTAGACAAATCAGTCTTGAGCTTCTGAAAGCTCGCCTCACACTCGTCTGACCATCTGAACGAGGCACCCTTCTGGTCAACCTGGTCAACGGGGCTGCTATAGATGAGAACCCCTCCACAAATCGATGGTAATAGCCCGCCAAACCCAAGAAACCCCTGATCTCCATCGCTGAAGTGGGTCTAGGCCAGTTCTGAACTGCCTCAATCTTCTTAGGATCTACCTGAATTCCCTCTACTGATACAACATGACCCAAGAAAGCCACAGAATCCAACCAAAACTCGCACTTTGAAAACTGAACATACAATTGGCTGTCTCTCAGAGTCTGAAGTACAATTCTAAGATGTTGCTCGTTCTCCTCTCGCCTGCGGGAGTAGATCAAGATATCATCAATAAATACAATCACAAAGGAGTCTAAATAAGTCTTGAACACTTGGTTCATCAAATCCATAAATGTCGTTGGGGCATTTTTCAACCCAAAGGACATCACTAGAAACTCATAACGCCCGTACTGAGTCCGAAAAAATGTCTTAGGGACATTGGATGCCCTAATCCTCAACTGATAGTAGCCAGATCTCAAATCAATCTTTTAAAACACCTTGGCACCCTGAATTTGATCAAATAAGTCATCAATCCTCGGCAATAGATACTTGTTCTTGATTGTGACTTTATTCAACTGCCGATAATCTATGCACATCCTCATCGATCCATCCTTCTTCTTCACGAACAACATAGGCGCACCCCAGGGCTAGACACTAGGTCTTATAAAGCCCTTATCAAGAAAATCTTGCAACTGTTCCTTCAATTCTTTCAGCTTTGGCTGGGCCATGCGGTATGGCGGAATAGAGATGGGTTGAGTGCCCGGAGCCAAATCAATACATAAATCAATGTCCCTATCGGGTGGCACAGGTCTGCAGGAAACGCCTGTGCAAACTCACGGACCACTGGTATTGAATCCATGAAAGGAACCTCTGCACTAGAATCACGTACATAAGCCAAATAAGTTAGAAACCCCTTCTCAACCATACACCGAGCCTTCATATAAAAGATAACCATGCTGGTAGAATGGCCATGAGTCCCTATCCAATCTAATCGAGGCAACCCCGGAAAGTCTAAGGTCACGGTCTTGGCGTGACAATCCAATGTAGTGTGATAAGGTGACAGCCAATCCATACCCAAGATAACATCGAAATCAACCATATCGAGAAGTAGAAGATCTACACTAGTCTCAAGACTCCTAATGGTGACCACACACGAACGATAAACACGATATAAAATAATAGAATCCCCCACAGGTGTGGACACATACACATGATCACTCAAAGAATCACGAGGCACAACCAAATATGAAGCAAAATAGGATGACACATAGGAGTAAGCAGAACCCGGATCAAATAGAACTGAAGCATATCTACTGCAAACTGAAACAGTACCTGTGATAACAGTTTCAAATGACTCAACCTCAAGCCTGGCTGGAAAAGCATAGCATTGGGGTTGGGCCCCACCACTCTGAACTATATCTCTAGGACGATCCTTGACTGGCTGGCCTCCACCTCTAGCGGCCTGACCTCCACCTCTAATGGCCTGACCACCATCTCTGGCTGCCTGACCACTGCCTCTAGCTGGATGAGCAGGCGGTGCAAAACCCGATGTCGGGACCATGGAACGAGAACCCTGATGCTGTGAACTGCTCGATGCACGAGCGCAAAACCTAGCAATGTGCCTCGGATCACCATAAGTATAACGGGACCTCGTCTATCGTTACTTTTGGCCCTGAAAATGAACTTGTCGACCTGAGTAACCACCCTAAAAACTCTAGAGCGAAGATGCACTAATAGGAGCTGATGGTGCATTGTAGGCTAGCTTATCAGAATAAGGCATATAAGAGCCACGACCACCTGGAGCATCTTGGGATGCCTGGAGTGCTGAATGAAATGGCCAGGGAGGATGCCCTCTACCAAAAGTACCCCTTCCTCCAAATGAGGCACCACTAAACCCACCTGAATGACGAGGTCTCTTATCATACCCCTGACCTCCCTATGCAAGAA
The DNA here is from genome assembly GCA_005239525.1 of Nicotiana knightiana. Classification (NCBI taxonomy): domain Eukaryota; kingdom Viridiplantae; phylum Streptophyta; class Magnoliopsida; order Solanales; family Solanaceae; genus Nicotiana; species Nicotiana knightiana. The sequence continues at coordinate 73,159 of ML439769.1, read as the reverse complement.
CTATCTCGACTCGCCTGGCGACATTGGCAGCCGCCTGAAAAGAAATCACATTCCTAGTCTCCTTCGACATCTACAATCTGATAGGCTGAGAAAGTCCCTTAATAAACCTTCTCACTCTGTCTCTCTCGGTAGGAAGTAGAAGCAGAGCATGACGGGCCAAATCTACAAAACGGGTCTCATACTGAGTAACAGTCATACTGCCATGTTGAAGACCTCGAACTGATGGCGATACTCTTCTCTCAATGTGATAGGGAGGAACTTCTCTAGGAAGAGATAAGAGAATTGGTCCCAAGTAAGAGCAGGCGACCCAGCTGGTCTGGTCAACAAATAATCTCTCCACCATTTCTTGGCGGAACCAGTCATCTGAAATGCAGGAAAATCGACCCCATTGGTCTCCACTATACCCATGTTCTGTAGCACCTCATGGCAGCTGTCAAGATACTCATGGGGGTCCTTTGAAGGTGCACCACTAAAGTGAACTGGAAAGAGCTTGGTGAACTTTCTCCATAAAGCCTCAGAAGACATAGCTAGTCCATCACCGGCCTGTGCCGCAACAACCGGCTGAACTACTCCAACAGGCTGAGCTGCTGGAGTCTGATACTGGGGAGCCATCTGCTTCGGAGTGTGAGTATCAGGAGTTTGTGCTTCTCCTCCAGCCTGAGAGACGACTGGTGCCATGGGAAATGCTCCAGTCTGGGCCACACTCTCCATAAGGCCCACCAAATGGACCAAAGCGTCTTGAAGCACTGGGGTGGCAATGAACCCCTCCGGGAACTGAGCTGGCCTGACAAGAAAAGTCTGGGCGGGAACCTTCTCAGCCAACTCTACCTGAGGCTCCACTGTTGGTGCTGTTGCAGAGCTCTAGGTTGAGCCCTGCCCCTGCCTCGGCCTCTGGCAGGGCCTTGGCCTCGACCCCTGCCCTTTGTAGGAGCTATCGCTGGGGATCTAGCTTCTGCTCAACTGAAGATGCGGTACATGTTCTCGCCATCTATGAGAGAATAAGAGTAGAAGAGTTCAATTAGCATTGAGAGAACAAAATTTCATGACAGAGAAGAATAGAAGTGAAATTTGTTCCTAAACTTCATAGCCTCTGGAAGATAAGTACAGACGTCTCCGTACCAATCCTCCAGACTCTACTAAGCCTGCTCATGAATTGTGAGACCAAGGCAGCCTAATGCTATGATACCAACTTGTCATGACCCGGAATTCCCACCGTTGGGATCGTGGCGTCTAACATTTCACTTGCTAGGCAAGCCATCATTAGAGGATTTCAATGCCAACTTTAGCCAATTTCAATAACAAGATCAATTAAGAACAGAAACTAAAACGGATTTGCGGAATAACATAAAACCCATAATATCTGATACATTTAGGATGTGGAGTCACAACTCAAGAGCTACTATGATTTACTACAAACAAAGTCTAAAAAGGAAATACACTTTTATGAAGAAAAGAAATACTAAAATAATAAGACTAGGAAGAGACTCCAAGGTCTTTGGACGCCCGCAGATCTACCTTAGGTCTCCTGACAAGCAAGTCCAGCTGCTAACATCATGATCATCTAGGGTCGGTACCAAAATCTGCACAAGAAATGCAGAGTGTAGTATGAGTACAACCGACCCCATGTACTCGTAAGTGTCGAGCCTAACCTCGACGAAGTAGTGACGAGGCTAAGACAAGACACCCACATAATAAACTTGCGCAGATAACAATATATGTACAAGAAAAGCAACAATAATAGCCAAAACATGTACTACTGGAAGGGGAACTATGCTAAGGTAGGACACAAGATATAAGAGATACAATATATATGATAACCAGAACAGTCTATATGCCTTTAATCAGTGAAATCAATTAACACAATAAAAGAAGTTGAACGGCATCACCATTCGTGTTTTTACTCTCAACCTCACAATGAAACAAAGATAATGCAATTCATCAACTTTCGTGCTTTTACTCTCAACCTCACATTGTAAATCAAAATATATGGCACGGCATCACCCTTCGTGCATTAACTCTCATAACATGGCACGACATCATCCTTCGTGCATTAACACTCTCACTATGGCACGGCATCACCCTTCGTGCATTAACACTCACAATATGGCACGGCATTGCCCGTCGTGTTTAACACTCTACCTTACCACATAACAATGAACAAATATAAAGCAGGGAGATAGAATTAAACAATAACAAGCTTTACCTCAACAATCGTTCCACAATAACGATCTTAACTTTGGATTCAATACTAAATTATCACTAAAATCCCGTAAACACAATAAGAACTATAAATTTAGCAAGTCACTAGTCTAAACATGGATAACGGATCAAAGTAAGTAATAAACTACATGGAACAAGCCCACCTGCATGCTATAACCCGACAAATAACGCATAAGTACTCGCCACCTCACATATATGTTGTAACCAATATCAAAACAAGTAGCAATTAGGAAAACAAATCATATTCCATCGAGTCAAGGTTAACCACAACAATTACCTCACTCCAAAAAGGTCAACTCAAAGCTCAAGCACAGCTTTGCCTCTCAAATAAGCATCCGAACTAATAGAATCTAGAAATTTACCAACCAAATGATTCAAATTAAGCCTTAGGAACTACCCACGATTGCAAAGAATTCAATTTAAGCCATTATTGGAAAAGTCAACAAAAGTCAACACCCGGGCCCGCTTGGTCCAATCCTGAAGTTCGGACCAAAACCAGGTTACCAATTCACCCCGAGCCCGATTATGTAATTTGTTTTGGAATCCGACCTCAATTTGAGGTCTAAATCCCAGTTTACAAAAATCTCTAACTTTACCCAAATACCCCTAATTTCCACCATGAAAACTCAAGATTTTTAGGTTGAAATCTTAGAAAATGTAGTGAAATATTGAAAGAAACTAGTTAGAATCACTTATCAATGATTTAGGGAAGAAAAGTCCTTTGAAAAATTGCCTCTAGGGCTTCTTGTTTTGAAAATTTGAAGAATGAACCAAAAATCCCGTTTAAGTCAAGTTTTGATCAACTGCAGATGCCGCATTTGCGACCTGGGGTTCGCAAATGCGAACCTCGCAAATGCGAAGAAACTATCGCAATTGCAAAGACATCACATTTGCGAACACTGTCTTTTCGCAATTGCGACCAATTGATCGCTTTTGCAATCATTGTCCCCCACCAGACCCCTTCGCATATGCAAAACATTATTCGCAAATGCGGACTTCATAGATGAGTAGCTGGAAAATGCGAATCCATCAGAGGTTGCAAATGTGAAGCATGATCTCGCAAAGAGGCCTGCACCAAAACTGAAACACCAGCAACATTTCCTAAGACCAATTTCACTCTGTAGCCTATCTGAAACTCACCCGAGCCCTCGGAGCTCTAAACCAACTATGCACACAAGTCTAAAAACATGACATTTAACTTATTTGCGCGACCAAATCACAAAAATAACACCTAGAACTACGAATTGAACACCAAATCAAATGAAATTTTCAAGAAAACTTTGAAATTTCTATTTTCATAACCGGACGTCTGAATCACGTCAAACCAACTTCGTTTCTCACCAAATTTGACAGACAAGTCATAAATGTACTATTGAACCTATACCAGGCTCTGGGACCAAAATACGGACCCGATATCCAAAATTCAAACACCGGTCAAACATTTCAAATTCATTAAGCCTTAGAATTTCAAATTTCTATAAAATGCGATAACTCGGGCTACACACTTACGAATTCGATTCCGGGCATACGCCCAAGCCCCAAATCATGTTACAGATCCATAAGGACCATCAAAACATGAATTTGGGTCCATTTTCTCAAAACATTGACCGAAGTTAACTCAAGTGGATTTAATGGCAAAATTTAATATTTTTCTCAGTTTTTAACATAAAAGCTTTCCGGAAAGACACCCAGATTGCGCATGCAAATCGAGGAAGGATAAAATAAGATATTTTATGCTTCAGACCACAAAACTATGTTCTAAAATATAAGATGACCTATCGGGTCATCAGAAGACCTTGTTGAATTACCGGAAGGCTGCAAAAGAGTTAGGTGTAAATGGGTCTTTAAGACCAAACGCGACTCAAATGGAAATATTGAGTTTCACAAGGCCAGACTTGTTGCCAAAGGTTTCACTCAGAAAGATAGCATTGAATATAAACAGACATTTTCACTAGTCTCTATAAAGGACTCACTCAAACTTACAATGGCTTTAGTAGCTCATTCTGACTTAGAGCTACATCAGATGTATGTACAAACAGCCTTTTTGAATGCAGATTTAGAGAAAGAAGTTTATATGGATCAACCAGAGGGGTTTTTCGTTAAAGAAAAGGAATACATTCTATGTAAACTTAAGAAATCAACTGTGGTATCTTAGATTTAACAAAACTATTGTTACCTTTGGATTTAAGGAAAACACTGTTGATCGGTGTATATATCTGAAGGTCACTGATAGTAAGTTTATTATGTTAGTATTATATGTTGATGACATCTTTCTTGCTACTAACGATCTTGGTACGATGCATGACACCAAGAAAGTTTTCTCTAACAACTTTGAAATGAAAGATATGGGAGAGGCATCTTATGCAATCACGATTGAAATATTCGGGGATAGATCACAAGGATTATTGGGATCATCTTAGAAAGACTATATATATATAAAGTGTTAGAGAGATTTAGAATGGAGAAATGCTCATCAAGTCTTGTTCCATTCATAAAGAATATAAATTCAGTCCCAATCAATGTCTAAAGAGTGAATTAGAACATGAACGAATGAAAGATATTCCTTAAGCATCTATCGTTGGGAGCTTAATGTATGCCTAGACATGTACAAGGCCAGACATCTATTTTGTTGTTGGAATGTTGGGAAGATATCAAAGTAATCTGGGAATGGACCACTGGAAGGCGGCAAAGAAAGTGTTGCGGATCTTGCAAGGAATGAAAGATTATATGCTAACTTATAGAATATTTGTATAGACCCGTAAAATTTTCTTGTTTAAAAATAATGCCCAAATGAGTCCCCGAGTTGTTTTTATTGTGGAAATTTTTAAAACGAACCAAAATTGAGTAAAAAGTACCCCGAGACTTAAAGAATAAAATTTTCTAGAAAGTGGGTGTTATGTGACGCAATATGCGATCGCATAACGTGTATGCGGACCGCATAATGGTCGCATACCCAGGAAGATCACTACCTCATTTGAGGTCAACTATGCGGTCCAATGTGCGATCGCATTTCAGTTCTGCGGAACGCATATCTGTCACATTGTTGCCTTTGATTTTGGGAGGGAAGTTATGCGACGCATTATGCGATCGCATAACGTGTATGCGGACCACAAAATGGTCGCATACCTGACAGTGTGTTTTGAATTTTAGCCCATCTTGAGGGCCATTATGCGGACTGCGTGTCAGGAATGCGATCGCATTCCTGACCGCATTCTTGTGTCGGGCCCTATTTTTCTAATTTTTAAAACACGACCCCAGTTTATTAAAACACCCTTCCCCTTCAATTTTTAACCATTTTCTGATATATTAGAGAGAGGAAAGAGTGGGTTCTAGAGATATAAAGTCTCAACTTCATCAAATTGGTCTTCCTTCATCACTCAAGCTTGGAACTAATCAAGTAGGACACAAATTTCCTCTAAGAGGTAAGCTTCTACCTCATTAACCTTAATTTCCAGATTTTTGTTAAAATGAGACCTCGGTAGGATAGTTCATAAAGATGGGGTTAAGAATCTTGCATGCATGTACCCAATTTATCATAATCTAGTAAAGGAAATAGGTTGGAGTAACCTTTCACTAAAAAGGGGTTATTTAATCTAAAGGAACACCTAGTGTTTGATAGAAAGCTCAAATGAGTTCAAGACATGTTCATGATTCCTAATTCTAAGTTTAAATGTGTCGCATTGTGAATTAGATTGAAGGTGCTAGTCGGTCCAATGATTTGAGAGTAAAAGTTAGAAAGGGATTTCAACCCCAACCCAGGTATGTATGGCTAACTTTAAACTTTGTAGAATCCCCTTGTTGGGTCCGAGCATACGACATGTGACCTTGTTGATAATATGTTAATTGATTGTTCAAATGTGTTGAGACTTAAGATTCTACTCTCTGATTGTCCTAGTTGATTGTCATATTACCGTGCTATATGAGGTTGTGAAAGGTGTATTGATGTGCCTGTCTTATTATGTGCAAAGCTCGTAAATGCTCGAGAGTATCGATATGAAAGTATGTGTTAATGAATGAAAGATTGTTGATGTGACCAAGTGTGGGAATGTATATAATGGCTAAAAGTCGTGCATGAGAAGTAATGGAAAAAGGTTATTGTGAAATGATGTAAATGAGTTGAACGATTATGGAAACACCGTGTACATGAATTACTGCTTGGTAAGAACTATGGTGGCTTGGGCCCAAATAAATAAATTGTTGATATGAACTTGTGTTCCTTGAAGTGTTGATTCTTGTGATTGATTGTTTGTGGTTAATTGTTACAGAATATGATTGTCGGGTGGGATCGGGTTGCGCGCTGCAACACGAAATAATAAGGATAATAAGATGTGAGGTAATACGGGTGGCCAAGGGAATAAGGGAGGCCGAGGCAATAAGGACGGAATGTGATCATTATCACCATTGAAATGAAAATCTATGAAACTTGATGAGATGTGAGGTAATAAGGGTGGCCGAGGTAATAAGTACGAAATGTGATCGTTATCACCATCGAAATGAAAAATCGGGGAAACTCTTGAATATGTTAATGTTGAAAGGGGAAAAGGAGAGATTGTGAAACTTCATGATTTGGTTGTTCTTTTCTACGTGCATTGATTGATTGGTTCTATTAGTGTTTCTTACTTGTGTATTGTTTGATTGTACTTGGGATAAAGTTTGTTCGTACATACTAGTACTGTTCCACAGTACTAACGTCCCTTTCGTCGGGGGCGCTACATTTTCTTATATAAATGTAGGTGGTTCTACAGCAGGTAATTCAGCCCACCGTCAGTAGTGCCTCCTCTTATTTCCGTCAGTTGTTCTGGTGAGCCCCACTTCCTCCCAGGGCCATGTGTGGCTCATGTCACCTTAATTTGAGTTTATGGTGTAGTGTAAGGTATAGCCGGGGCCTTGTTGTCGGCAAGTAGTATATAAATCTTTTGTACTTTTAGAGGCTCTATAGACACAATGTTGGGAAAGTATATATGTATTTTGGGTAGTAATCGTACGGTTTGGAATCGTGGTCCACGTTGTTAATGTTGTATGTATTTTGTAAGTATTTGGTATCATGTGTTAGTAATGATAAAAAGTAGAAGTGAATTCAAGTTGAAATTTTATGCTTAAGTTATAAATGGATATTTTACTTGAATGGTGTATATTGAAATCACGGGGTAATGCGTGGGATAGGAAAGGCAAATCAGGTTCGCTTGATTGGGGTCACCCGGTTGAGTGTCAGTCGCGTCCCTCGATTTTGGGGTGTGACAATATTTGACCATCTTGACGTGGTTGGATATTCAGATTCAGATTATGTTGGTTGTATGGATGATACAATAAAATCTACATTTGGCTATTTGTTCCTGTTAGCTGGAAGAGCAATATCATAGAAGAGTGCGAACTAGTCTGTTATAGCTGCATCCACCATGGAAGCTGAATTTGTGGCATGCTTTGAGGCTATAGTTCAGCCTAATTGGCTGCGGAGCTTTATTTCAGTACTTGGACTAGTCGACATTATTACCAAACCGCTAAAAAATTATTGTGATAGTTCTGCAGTAGTCTTCTTCTCTAGGAACGACAAGTATTTAAAAGATGCAAAGCGTATGGAAGTGAAATACTTTACCATTAAAGAAGAAGTCCAAATACATAAATATTAATTGAATATATTAACGCTGAGACACCTAGATGGTGCACTCTATAATGGTACATTCATGTATGAATACTAGAATGTTTAGAAATGTCACGACCCCAACCACCCCGGTTGTGATGGCGCCTATCGCAGTACTAGGCTAGCCGATTCATTATTCATAGCGTAAAATAATTCTTTTCAATAATTCATTTACTAATCATTTCGTCATAAATCTTTTCATTAAACACTTCAAAACAAGTGGGAATAAGCGAAATATAAATTCAACTACCCGACCTCGGTGTCACTAGTCATGAGCATCTAGAATATAAGTCGGATACAGTCTACTCAATAACAAGAAAAGTCTAATGAAAATAAACACTAGAAGATAGGAAGGAGAAAAGCAAGGTTGCGGTCGCCGTGCAGCTACCTTGATAAGCTCCGGAATAAATCTGAGGAAGAAGATCAGCACTCACTCGGATGCCCTGGCACCTGAATCTGCACACAAGGTGTAGGGAGTAACGTGAGTACGCCAACTCAGTAAGTGACAATTATAAATAAAGTCTGAGTGCAGTGACGAGCAGTAAAATTCACATAAAGTTCACAACATAAAATCTCAGTGAAAACAACAAAGACCAAATCAGTATCCGAATAAAAAAATATCTCGTAAAAACTCCAGTTTCGATGAAAATCATATAAAATATTTTCAACAGTCTCAATAGAGGCTCAATATAAAAATAGAGTGGAAATAGTGATTTCATAAACAAGCCCCTCGGGCAAAATACCACTCACAAACAACCCCTCGGGCAAGCCTCACAGTCACTCATGTAGCCACTCGGGCATACCTCACCATCACTCATGCTTCCCAATCACTCGTCACTCGGCACTCGGCACTCGCACTCAGTAGGTACATGCACTCACTGGGGGTGTGTACAGACTCCGGAGGGGATCCTTCAGCCCAAGCGCTATATAACAAGCCAGATCATGGCATCAATCACTCAGTCCCTCGGCCTATCATATCCTCACAAATCAGGCCCTCGGCCTCACTCAGTCATAAACCTCACAGCCACTCGGGAATTTTAGTAAAAATCAAGGAACTCAGCCCAAAACATCTTTCATATACTTAAAATAAATAGAAGTAATGAAACGGAATTAAAAAATAAACAGGTAAAATCATGACTGAGGATATGCTTTCAATCAAAACAGTGTGAGGATAGTAGTAAAATACCCCTGAGGGTCCAAACAGTACAGGCACAAGGCCCCAAACATGGCATTCAACCCAAATTATAAGAGTCATTTCTGAAACACATAGATATCATACATCGTTTATCAAAATATGCAACTCTACAGTTGCTACGGGATGGACCAAGTCACAATCCCTACCGGTGCACGCTCACACGTCCGTCACCTAACATGCGTGTCACCTCATTTAGCGAAATAGTACAAAATTCTGGGATTTCATACCCTCATGTCTAGATTTACAACCGTTGCTTATCTTAAACCGGACAAAACTCTACTCTGCAATGCCCTTTCCGCTAGACTCGGCCACAAATCGCCTCGAATCTATATAAAATCAGTATTATATCATTAACATATGCTAAAGGAACAAAGCCCACATAAAATTTATCAAATTAAACCTAAAATTCTCGAAATTGGCCAAACCCCACGTCTCGGGATTCGACAAAAATTAAAAAACTAGAATCCTCGTTCACTCACGAGTCTACCCATATCAAATTAATCAAAATCTGACATCAAATGGCCATTCAAATCCCCAAAATCAACTCCCCAATTCTCTTCCATTTTTCTCCCAATTTTCACCCAAAATTCCCAATTTAGATGATAAAAATCAAGACACAATCATGGAATTTAACCAAAAATCAAGTGAAGAACACTTACTCCAATCACTCTTCTGAAAATCCTCTCTAAAATCGCCTTCTCCCGAGCTCTCTATTGAATTTTGGAATTATGAACTCAAACCCTCGTTTTTGAATCTTTTAAATATTACCAGGTAAGACTTTATCACGATCGTGAAAATAGCCTCGCGATCGTGAAGCACAAACAATGCTGCCTCTAATTTAAACTTACGCGATCGCGGAAACCTCCACGCGTTCGCGAACCTAAGCCACACAAACCTACGCGATCGCGATCGCGACCTACTTCACGCGGTCGCATAGAGCAATCACTTCAACCTTTCACCGGCTCAATTCCCTCTACGCAAACGCAACCCTGGCCATGCATTCGTGAAGTACTACATCACACACACACACGCGATCGCACCCTCACCTCTGCGATATCATATAACAACTCTTCTACAACAGAACACCAGCAAAATCTGCCAACTTTTCATGTCAAAAAATGTCCCGTTGAACATCCTAAACACACCCGAGGCCCTCGGGACCTCATCCAAACATGCCAACACATCCCATAACATCATTCAAACTTAGTCGAACCTTCGAATCGCTCAAAACAACATCAAAATACCAAATTAACCCTGAATATCAAGCCTAAGAATTTCTAAACTTCCAAAATTCGCCAACGATGTCGAAACCAACCAAACCATGTCCGAATGACCTGAAATTTTGCGCACACGTCACAAATGACACTACAAACCTACTCCAATTTCCGGAATTCCATTCCGACCTCGATATCAAATTTCCACTGCTAAACGGAAATCACCAAATTTCCAATTTCGCCAATTCAATCCTAATTCTACCACGGACCTCCGAATCACATTCCGGAGACACCCCTAAGTCCAAAATCACCTAAAGAAGCTATATGAGCCATAAAACCCCTAATCCAAGGTCGTTTACTCATAAGTCAACTTCCGATTGCTTTTTCCAACTAACAAATTAAGAGACTAAGTGTCTCATTCCACTTCAAAATCTCTCTGAACCCGATCCAACCAACCCGACGTAACAAAATAAAGCTGAACAACAAATAATGAAGCAGAAATAGCGGAAACGGGGCTAAAACTCTCGGAACGACCGGCCGGGTCGTTACAAGAAAATTTAGAAGATAGGTACTGGAACCCTAAAAGGGATAAATATTGACCTTAGTATGGCTCACAGCCCTATTAAAGAGATAATGTTAGGTGACCCGAAGAGCCAGTGGATAGAACAAGGGTATCTAAAGGCGAAAGAATGTTTTGTTGAAGTTTTCAGAATAAGGTAATAGACGAAAATAATAGCAAGAGAATAAGAAGAGAGTAAATGAAGTATTATGAATAAGATTCAATAAATGAGTGATAACGATAAATCAAATATGACATAATGACACCTTTTATAGTCAAGTGAAGGAAAAGATAAGAGGTGACCGGCTTGAGACAATAAACAAGTATAAGCCATAAAGTCATATCCTCATTTTGAGAAATAAGTTGGTGACTCCAACGTGATCATAAGGAAAAGTTAGACCGCTGGAGTAATAGAAATCAGTAGGGTCTAGTGAACAAGATAAGCTTATCATGAATTAGGGATCGAAAAAATTGATAATAGTCGGCATCGTGAGAATTTCAGAGATAGCATTCCGGCAATAATAGAATGGACAACAAAAGACTAACCTTTAAAGTGCTTCAGGAAGACGCGTCCCTAAAGTAAGCACTGTGAGCATAGTTAATCTTAAAGGACTAAGTGTGACAGTTACACTTAGTGTTACCCTTGTGCATAAGGAATTTAGTTATTCCTGGTACAGAAGGGTTACCATAAGGGGAGTAGGGGTCATTGATGATGTGAAAATGACGCCAAATATGAAGAGGTAAAACATCTATAGGTAAGTACTCCCTTAAATTGGGGAAGATGGTGTGATATGGTATTAAGTCGGAGTTAAGTGATTCAAGTAACTATGGAATGGTAAAGGAAGAATGGGGTAAAAAGGCGAAAGGGATGAGGTTGCATTTATTCAGATCTTATAGATATGTTGCGACTCTAAAACATTATGCAAGTACGACGCGGAGGAGAGGCGGTAAGAGTTCCCCGGGCCAGGATGTTTTTGATAATAAGTGTGAATGGACACTTGATACATCAGAAGCCAGTATGAGAGGTAAGGTAAGAAAAAGAACACATCCCAAGAAAGATTACGCGGAATATAGATATGATAATGGACCAACGAGTAGTTAATAGTTGACAGGAAAATCCTAGTTATGGATAGACAAGAGGATACAGAAAAATCAACAGATTGTGCAAGAAAAACATAGTGAACCCCAACATAGTGAATTCAGTTTCACAGATATGATGTCGTTATCCTTGAGAAATATTCAGATATGAGTTCGGGTAGTTAACGGTACCTTATAAGTGTTACAGAAATATTAGAGAATACCACTGGGAAGACAATCAAAAATTTCAGTTCAGAAGCAACCCTACGAGCACAAGGGCGTGGAGGTAAGTAACTAAGGATAATTACAGGCGAGCAAGAAAATAAAAATTTCGTCAGGTATATGACGTGATAAACTCGCAGCTTTACAAGAGTCAGGCGGTCTCCACTAAGTACTACAACGAAAGACTAGTTGAGGAAATAAGGAAGAAGGATTCAACCTAATGTAGTAACTTGAAGAAGAAATGATCTTGTAACAACAGTCTCACAAAAATATTGTATACACTCCATAAGAAAGTGGCATTTATCATGGCTAATGAACAAGGGAAAAAATCAAAGGTCATATTTGAGATCATATGAGTAACAAGAAATTCCAGTATTCATGGACAATAAGATAAGCCAAGTATTCGTGCAACAAGTGGCAGAACAACTAGGAAAAGTAATTGCTTACATTTAAAGACAACTAAGAAGGCACGAAAGGAAATTCATGGCGCTAGCAAGTTAAGGAAGTTTGCGAGTAGTATAAATAGATATGTGTAGGTTGCAAGATAAAGTATCATAAAGCGACAAGGTTTTACGTAGATAGGAGTAAGGATAAGAAAAGGTGAGTGAGAAGGTGACGAGAATATGTAAGTCCTCGGGATTAAACCTATCAAAACAACAAAGCTGATAGTTTCCATAAGTTATAAAAAGCTTAGTACAACCTAAATGAACTCAGAGGAGTCTAAGACTAGGAGTAATTAGAAGAGATGAAATGGTTCCCTAGTAGTAGAATAAGGGTGCAATAATGATAGGTAGGAGGATGATGTTTAGCCCTTTGATTGAGTAATGATTTTAAGAAAAGGGATTTCATGAATTGCATGGGATTAGAATACCCTTATAAGATGAATCATGTTGGGATGCTATGAAATACGGTTATTGAAGTATAGTATCGTCCCTAGGTGGATCAGGCAAATCACTTCAAATGTTCCCCGATGCAACATGAGTCCTAGTAACAATGTATTATGTAAGAGGTTTCAAGTTATCAGTGGTATATTATGGATCAACATTAAGGTGAATCAACAATGGACACATAAAAGTTACAAAGTATGAGATGAGATTAGGTTGTCATCATTATGATGAACAGTATGAGGAAACATTAAAGGACTTAGATTTATACATATATGATAAGCAGCGAGAGATTAACCTGAATTTGGGTAGAAGACCTCGGTAATAATAAACGGAAGTAAGTGTTATGGTATAGTATAACCTACCTAGATGTAGTAAATCCATAAGCATAGATAACCGAGGCTATGAAACAAGATTTAGCAATGGCCGTAAGTTCGACAAAGTACCGAGAGAAGAAATCCAGTACACATATAGATGCCCCAGGGGAAGCTTGTCATAGTTCTGTATATGTTCACAAAGCAAGGCCTGGAGATTTGCTAACAGCTGGAGGAAAAAGGAGAGAAGAGTTGCACAGGCGCGCTTGCAAGGTCAGAGTCATACATGCTGCATGATAGAAGGTAGCAACAATATTAAAGGGGGGAATGCCCTGGCCTTTGAATTTATTCACATAATAGTTTCCTAGATGGAAAGGACAATATTAAAGTATTCATAAAAGCTATAGGTTATGAGAGTGATAGGTGCATCAGTCAACATTCAAGGATGAATGTTCCAAAGAGGGGAATGATGTTACACCCCATATTTTCGTACGTGAGAGTATGTCGTAACTCAATTGAAGTAAGATAAAAAATGAGACCGTCTTGGAAAGTACATAAAGTAAGTTAATCATGTTATTGTAACACTCCGTAAATTCGGACTAGGTGTGGACATGTTAAATGAGTATTAATGTTATTTTTTAGACATATGAAGTCCTATCGGGATGATTATGGGTGGAAACAATAGTTTGGAATCAAGATTAAGAGTGAAGTCCATAAGATTCGATAAAATCAACTAAGTTTATGAAAGGTCTGTATTTCAGCCTGATTTCATGGAATTCTGTTAGGAATTGGAGAAAACTCAAAATATGGAAGTTTTATCCCTTTGAAATAGCTTCCCAACTATATATTGTGGATCTCTAAAAAAATTGGAGCATACAATTAGGTGCATTTTACTGGACAAAGCGCAGTATACGTGCCCAAGTGTGCCTTAGATGGTTCTGCGTGCGGCCGCGCACTTGTGGCAGTGCTACTGCCATGTTGCACGTCAAGGTGCGCTTCGTCCCCCACACCCCAAAACACAAACACCAGTTCTAGAAAGGGAAGCTTTCAAGAACCTAACTCTTCAAAGGTCCCTCCTCATCCAAGGTAAGTTCTAATGATGATTCTAAGTTAATTTTGACTCTCGAAAACTTTATTAACATGGGTAAACCCTTCAAATCATTAGATATTCGATTGGGCATCATTGTTGAGAGAAGAAACCCTAGAACTCGAATTCAAGAGGATTGAACGTCAAAGGTAATATCTTTACCCTCTAATTGATTATAGCATTGGATAAATGATTATAGACTCTAAGTTCATGAGATATGAGTTGAGGGATTTGATAGAAAAACAAAAACGGTTATAGGTTTGGGTTGTTGATTATTGATTATTGGTTAAGGGTGTTGTTTATCTTATGGGTGATGAAGAATGATATTGATTATAACAATTTGAGATTTTAGAATTTATCTAGGAGCAAGAGAATGGGTTGTTGGGTGTAGAAACACCATTAATGAGGGATATAAAGCTTTATACCCATCAAGTGTTTAATAAAATGCCTAAGTGACCAAAACATGAGTATTATTACTAATATGAAATCTGTTTGACTTGTATTGATATAGATTAAAGTTGAAAGGGTTGACGAATATTGTATTACGCTCAAGAGCAGGAAGTTAAGGTTGTGAGGCTAACTCTCTATATTTGGAAATGTTAATGATTCTCCCTACACTATGTTTCTTTTACGACGTTACTAATTGCCTCAGAAATATAGTTAAGCCTAGTTCCCTGAATCGTTACATAACTTCTATTCTCTAGCTTCATAATTCATTCATGACTTTTATTCCGAACATTGTGAGCTCAGTGCGTCATCAATATAGACATGTTTTTAATTCCTATGAGTCTCAATCTAGATTACCAGCATGTCATAAATAGTTGAAGCATAAGTACTCATAATCAGTTCATGAATACATGTCTAAGTTCAGTTCTATTCAACATTCAAGTACCGTGTGACTCAATATGGTTCAGTATTTCAGTATCATGTATTATAGTACGATTCTCAGTTTCTGTTTTTAAATTCCTAAATGTTGGACACCCGTGTTTGGCATGAGGTCGTAGTTTAATTCTTTATGCATATTTGGGCATGAGGCCGTAGTTTATGTTTTATGCATGTTTGGGCCTGAGGCCGTAGTTTATGCTTTATACATTTTTGGGCTTGAGGCTGTAGTTATGTATACGTATACTTGGGCCTGAGGTTGTAGCTTGTGCACATATATATTGGGCCTGAGACCATAGTTTATTCAAATAAAAAGGTCGTTCATCATTCAAAGGAGGAAGTATTCATTCCTTACTTCCTTTATCAATTATCTGTTATCATTTCAGTTTCAACAGTTATCAATTATCAATTCTCAATTATCAACTTAGTATCAGTTTCGACATTTATAGTTCTTTCTTTCAGTTTTTTTACATACCAATGCAATTCAAATGTATTGACGTCCCTTCTGCCTCGGTCCTGCATCTCACCATGCAGGTAATGATTACAGGTTGACAATTCATGACGCTAGGAGTCTCGTACCAGCTATTTGGTGAGCCCAAATTCTTTCGGTTCATTATCATTACTATGAGTCTTTCAGTATTTACAAACAGTCAGTGTTTCAGTACTTCATTATAGGCTTCATAGACTAGAGTAACAGTTAGACACAGTCGCATGTTTTTCATGTTAAGCTATGTTGGCTAAAAATATGTTTCGAAACTGTATTAGTATTTCCTCACTTTGATTTATATCATTTATATTTTCATTATATCAACATGTGTAAATTTATCTTCTGCATTCAATATGTTATGATATCACATGTTGATTCAACCAGCCAGTTGGTTCGCTCGGTCACATGTAGTTAGGCATCGGGTGTCGTGTTACGTCTAGGCTAGGTTCGAGGCGTGACACCTTGGAGGTTACGAATTTTTAAGATCATGGATAACAGGTACAAAGAGGTTTGAAAGACTTAGAATCTAAACAAACTGAAGAAAATAAGTTTCGCCGAAAGTCGACAAGTTAGGAATATTATAACATGTACATTTGGGATAAGAATAGGGTTTTTAATATGATAAGGAGATTATGTTATGAGTTATTTTAGTCGTATGATAATCATGTATTATGTTTTGAAGTCAAGAGAACTGTGAAACAAAAGTTGGCAAAGGCCATCACAAGTTACATTCATAAATGTGCTGAAAATTAGGTCAAACATAGCTGCGATTTTCTCTCAATATACTTAGAATTACGGGATGATCCACCTACCAAATTGAAGATATATGAGATTAGTTTCTAAAGAATTTAACTTCTCATGGATAGGACATCAGAGTAGAGAGGTATTCGTTTACGTGAGACTGCGCAAGCAACTTCCAATAGGACCCACTTAGGCGGTGGTCGACGACTTCACTTTAAAAATGATTTGGATGACCTGTATTTCTCATTTTTTGATCCAGCCTCGTCCTACACTCTTCCAAACCCTCCTAAAAATATAACATAAGGGTTTGAAGTGATTCCAAAGTGATTACACTATATTTCAACATCAAAAGCTAATTCTAGTGAAGAACAACACATCTCTGAGGTTGTATTGTTATTGAGGATAATTATGGGTTGTGTTTGGCTTAAATTTCAAGTTGTTGCTACTGGCTAAGGTGAATATAACAGACTACTAATTGTTCTTAAGCTTGCTTGTATGTTGGTTAAGTTGTTAGAATGATAAACTACAAGATAATACTTGGATTAGCTTGAGATGTTGTGGTTCTTGATGGATTGATTTGAAAGTTGCTCTTATGAACTTTAAGTGGCTAAAAATTATAGAAAATAAGTTAGCTATGATATTGTTAGTATAATTATGTTGGTTTAAATGTCAATCTTGTAGAGAAAATTGGTAACCAGAAAAGGAAAAGACTATAAAGCACTGGAAGTTGTCCATAATGATGTTATCTTGTGTTGGCTATTTCAGGTAACTTTGAAAATGAGTACAAGGTTGAAAATTCTTTAAAAGGTATTGGTTATTATATCGGATATATTAGTAAGTTCGAGAATGAATGATAATGGGATCTAAGGGTGCTAAAGGGATTCAATCCGAGCTTGTCGCACGTCGTGATATGTTGATGACTTGTTAATGAAATATTTTGTACCATATTGTTGATGTACTTCTTATTGTCTTGCTCTGGTTTTTGTTGTTGGTATATGGTATTGGAGGAGACCCTTATTACAGGGGAGATGCTGCCCAAATTTATATAAATGAGCTACTAGTTTAAGTTGCGGACTTAATTTTTAATCAGCACTGATTTTGAATCTCCTTATGTTGTGGTAGATTGAGTTGATTTGTTTGAAGAATTGCTTGAAAAGTATTAAGGACTCAACGGAGTTAAGATATGTTAAGGATATTCTTTCTTTCCTTTTGGCATGATCCATATGATACAAACAAAACGAGCAAAGACAACTTTAACAATTGGACTTTATTCATAGAAGTACTAGGGCTGCCTATGTTCTTGATTCACCATGTGTCCTATTATTATATCGTCTGTTAATGGGTCTCTGAAACTACCTAAGTTGATAAGGTTTATTTCATGATATAAACAGAAGGCATATTGATCTTATGACATCCCAAGAGATCTTATTGACTTACTTCTTATGCGTTGCATTCATTTATACATGTACATTGACCCATGACCAGATGACGTTATATATACGTATATTACATGTATATGGGGTATGGGAAAAGGTTACGGCATTATAGACACACCACCACCTGATCAGTTCGTATATGCTGATGATTTCGCCCACAGAGGCTGAGATAATATGACGGGATGCTCTCAGAGGCTTGACAATGTTATGTATGCATATACATATGCATGATATAACATTTATACGCATATGCATGACATTATAAATGTTTCATGATTCACAGAGCGATTCAGACTTACAGATTGAGTCCTTTAATACATGTTTCTTTCATGTCTTTTATATACTATTTTTCATGCCTTATATGCTCGGTACTTTATTTGTACCGATATCCCTTTTGTCTGGTGATGTTGCGTTTCATGCCCGCAGGTCCCGATAGACAGGTTGGCAGTCCTCCTTGTAGGCTATCAGCTCGACGGAAAGTGTTGGTACAATCCACTTGCTCCAGAATTGCTTATCTAGTCAATATGTTTTGAACATGTATTGATTAGTATGGCGGAGCCCTGTCCCGACCTTTATGATATTTATACACTCTTAGAGACTTATAGACAGATGTCATATATATGAAAAATTGTATAACCTTATCGACCTATGTTCAATATACGAGTGATCGTTCTTATTTTATAGGCTCATATATCATATGTATAAATTTGTATTCCATATTAGGTCGTTCTATATCGAATATCCCCTTATATTTTATTCTGGTTATATCATGACAGGCCTTCTGACCCTCCCATAATCGTATAATCGTATGATAAGAAGCATACATTACGATTACGTTGATATTAGACACCGGGTTCCGGCGTGGCCCTTCAATTTGGGTAGTAACATCTCTGCTCTGATGGAAAGTGAGATTATGCGTTAAAACTACCGGTACTCCCTCACGGTCTTTTAAAAACAAAAGATAACAGATTCTATCGTTGTTGTTCTGGAAGAAAGCAGAAAGAAAGGAGAAAAAAAGACTTAATCACAAGAATCACACAATTCAAAGAGAGAGAATGAACTTTCTTTTCTTAATCACACGTAAAGGTCACACAATTCCACTGCTAATTATCAATAAAATCGGGTATAATTTTTAATTTATGCATTTTATGTGAAAATCATAGAGTTCCACGATTCTAAATAATTGATAAAATTTTAGATAAATTGCTTATGAACCATCTAAAACATGAAAAATCCTTACATGAAAATCACACCTATAAAATCAGACTGATGAAATATGATACAACTATCACCATATATACTCGATACAAAATAAGTTTTAACTTAATTGACAACCTTACATCGACTAGTTAACTGATTGCACGCTTCATTTGTTCCACCTCGTACTTCTAATTAGAGCTCGAATGAACCAAGCAACTGGAGCATCAACATTGATGAAAACTATGATCCTAAAATACTCGATCGACATCTTTCTGCATCACATAACCGTGCATGCCTGAGGATTTTCATCACTAAAGGCAGTGATATAATTGACTTCTGTGGAGCTTGCCCTCGCAAGGCTTGACGCCTGCGGGTTGCCATCGACGTTACGAACAAATCCTGCCGGAGCCTTCTTATCGTACACACCACGCACGTAGGGATGATCCACCAAATCGTAAGGCACGTACGGCCAAAACTCAGCCTTCTTACCTGTGCGATGCCTTACGCGACGCAACACTTTATCTGGATCCACATAACCTGTAACTACCAACCTGTGCTTCTTTGGCTCCACTTCTACGTTGGTCACTCCTTTCATTCCGTCTACCGATTTCCTCACCCTCCTTTCGCAACCTTCGCAGTCCATTTTCACTCTTATCTCCACCATCTACGAATTATAAGAGAGGAAGTAAGATATATTTACTAGAACGTCGTATATATACAGTTAAAGCATGCACGTAACTAAGAGCATACCTCAAGTTGTCTTTTCCTTAGTTTGCTGAGCTTCTTTTTGCTGTGGCCTCGATGGAATTCGAAGAGGTCAGAAAGGTGATCTAGCAAACCCATATCCGTTACACAAACGAGCAACTCCTTAACTTTTGGCAACAAATGCTGGTATAATGGACAGTAAGTAGACGGTCGAAGAATATATATTAAGGGGAAGCAGCTAGCAATTTGTTGATATGTACGTGCAGCTAGTACAAATAAGCCACGAGTTATATATAAGCTATGGGCGGTGATGCGATGGAACCATGTGGCAACTGTGGTGTCCCTACATCATCATTTTCTTCATCTAGTGGGAATTTGGAGCCTTATCCTCTTCTTGCAATCCAAAAAATAGAGGTATGTCATTTCCATGGTTAATGATGAAATAAGATGTCATCGCAGTCTTAAAAACCTACGACTTGCTCCACTCCAACCGTCTTTTACACCGTCCTTGACTAAAAATCATAGTATTGTTTTGTTCCTATAGAAAACTACACAAATTAAGTAGCAAAATTAAAGCTTCCTAGATAATTTAATATCCTCGTCTTAGCTAGCTGTTGCCAGCGGCATACGTAGAATTTATAATTTGACTTGTACAATGTTTTAAGCCTAGGTTCTAAGTCTTCATTTTCAATCTTAAATTAATGTTTATTTTCTTATTTCTAAAACGTATCGATCAATTATATAATTATATTTTTTGACAAAGCGGTGTTATCACGTCATGATTAATTCCAAGTGTTTTCCTCCACTGACTCGCTATAAATACTCCCGATGGAATATTACTAATATTATGCCTTTTGCCTTAGATTCTGCACTTCTATACGAGGATATCTTCATAACATTGTTAAATTAGATTGTGAAAGAACCATATATTACAACTAGCTAGAAAAGGTGCATGCTTTATCTTTGTCTCAAGTACTTGTGTTTCGGTTTCGGTCAAAGTGAAATGATGAGAACGAGTCCAGCAGGACATTTGCAACTAGTCAAAGAGGCTCGAATCATAGTATAACCTAGCAAAATGCCATTGGTACGTATTTAAAGTTGTTATTAGATAATGCTACAAATCCAAAAACTATGTAGATCTTATCACTTAATCAAGACATTCATTTTATAGTGCTTCTAACTGGACCACTAGCTTAGCTTGATTAAAGAAAACCGAGGAATTTATTAAGCACGGCAATTAATGAACTCCATCTATATTAAAGTCGTTCTAAAGATAATTACTGTGTCAAAACAAAACAATCTTGGTAAATGTAGTAGGGATTTCTTTTTATTTTCTTCCAGCAAAAACCATATATAAAACTTAATTTACTTAAGCACACCATATTATATGTTTTACTTGCAATCGTAGGATTTACATCCAATTTATCATCACATACTAAGCACTACTCTCATTTATCCTCTGCCCTACAACCTTCTATCAAATACCTGCACCACTTCTAAAGCCAAGAATCTTTAAGTCCCCAAAGTTGAATCTACTTTAGTTTTTATTCCTGGTCCCCTGAATAGAAGAATCTAGATACACAGATCAAAATAATGGAGATATTGTGTTTCAACCTTATCATATCGATCTAGGGTACCTTGGACATATTACAAAAAGCTAAATCTGGGGAAAATAGCTCCTAAACTTGCATCCCAACAATTACAAAGGTTCCAACTAATTAGGACAAAGCTCAAGCAAATTATTACTATATAAGATTTCAGAGTATAAAAATGATATTCTAAATTTGTATGCATTCCATTCCTTGTTCTATCTTAACTACTAAGAAACTATAAGAAAGCCTACAGTATCGCGAGAAAGAAGAAAATATGTGAAATCATTCCCGGTTGACAACGACATGAGACAAGCACAAGAAAAGAAATATTACAAACTACATAGTACCTCATAGATGACATTGTTATACAGCGTTTCAGCTGATTCAGTGATGAAAAAGAATTATATAAACACTCTGAGAGATTTGAATCCTGGTATTCATGAATGGTTCTTGAAAATTGAAATTCCAATATGTCAGAAAAAGTTAAATTTCATAAACAAAGAGAAAAGAGTGTCTCGCAAATGCAAAGAAATGGGGACAACTAACTAGGCATTTGGACAATATTTGCTTGAAATTGAAGAGAAAAATAATCTTTGAAGTTGATGTTATGAAAAAGTTTTTAGGGAAGTTAAATGGTACACTACTTTAAACTTGAACTTCACGTAGAATAAGGTTTGTAAAAATTTAAACTTTTTAGTAGAAATCAATACTTCATGACTTGAAGTTCATTCCTAAAGAATAACATTTGCAAATACGCATGAGTAATATTATATCTACATGTGTTGAAGTTTAATGTTTACAAGAACTTAAATATGATTTATGCCAAACGAGCTAATTATAATGTTACAATATGACAAAAAATGCAAAGATTCTTTATGCATCAAAAAAGAGAAAAAAGAAAAAGGAGACTTTCCGGAAACAAGTTCAATAAAGGCTCTTCTTTTAGGTAGCAAATGAAGGAAAATTTGTGTTTGCCACTGGCCTGAAATTGAAAATGTGAGAATGGAATTTGACTATATGAAAGTTCAAACTTTATCTTGCGTGGAAAAATATCTGGGAGTTGAGATAAGCTATAAGATCAAAAGAAGGTCATCGCCTTTACACAAGTAGGAAAGAGATAAAATGGGAGATTTGCACAAACACACGATGATTTGAGTCTTGAGACCATGGTTATATTTTGTCTCCATTTAAGAATGTAGGGAAATGACACTGAAAAAATAATAAAAATACTGTAATAAAATTATTTGTTAGCGGAAATACATTAACTGGCTTGAGTCGTGCTAAGTACTGTCCTAAGAAATTATTTCAGCAGTGTGAAATGTTTCTCCAAAATTAAACAAGCTCATCTTTATTTATTTAGAGGATACAGGAAAACAAAATTAAATAATAAATCCAGCAAGTTTGGAATGAGGAAATAAACACAGGTTATAAAAGAAATTGGAACACACAAAAGGTTAGGTGTAATTGAAAATGAGAAGGTTTGTAGTGATGATTACTAATCATTAGCAATTATGAGAGAACAAAAATTGTGAGAAAATGACAAGTGTTCATCTACTTGTCAAAAACTTTTCATGCAAAGAGACAAGTGTTATGTCTCTTCTACCACTTGTTTATGGCTTAGCCATTTGGCCATATATCTTCATGCAAAAGGCCACATGGTAGATATTTATAGCCACTTGTAAAATTAAAAGAACACATGGCTATTTAAAATTTTGAAAATACTCCCACAATCCCCATATATTTTCAAAATTTATAGGAGAAGGATAAAGGAATGGAAGAATAGACTTGCTGGATTTGCATGGTGCAAATATAACAGGCTTCGTGTCTTCTGGACTATGAACCAAACTTAGACCAATAAAATTTAACTCACAGAAATACTGATGAAATGTAATATTTCTATGAACCAAAAATTCTTATTGTAAGTCAGAGATTTTATCAATCACATTTTGACCCCCGGTAAATTTTGTTGTTCAACGTGGTTTTGCGCCCAATAGGCCATGTGCATGCCTGGTTATTCATGAGAGCTCTAGAGACTAGGCCAAAATCTAATAGGAACGGCCCACTCCACTCTCATATAGGTGAATTCATCAAGTGTATACTGCTTTTAAATGCACCATCCATAAGGAATATGAATTTCATTAAGAGTTATGATTCATCCTCTCAATTAGTAGCAGTCAAGTACTCTCTTTTAGTGCTTCAGTGCCAAGATCGACTTTTTGTTACCCATATGAACCTACTTCATGGGAACTCCAATCACATAAGTTGGGTTACCATCTCTATTGACAACATGTCGACCTTCACCCCATCTCTTTTGAGGATTGAAGAATTAATTTTCTTCCCACAGGTTTAGTCAGAGGATCGACCAAATTAACTTCTGACTTCACATAATTAATGGATATTATTCCATCTCTCAGCAGCTGCTTTATGACATCATGTCTCAATTTCATGTGTTTACTTTTACAATTATAAGATTTATTCTTCGTTATAGCTATTGTCGCTTGGCAATCACAGTGTATAGGCACAGGAGGCAATACGTCCTTTATTAAAGGGATATTAGCTAAGAATTTTCTTAGCCACTCAGACTCAGAACCAGCTAACTCCAGAGCTACAAACTTTGATTCCATAATCGTTCTAGCAATGATCGCCTGTTTAGCTGATTTCCGCGATATTGCACCACCATCAAGGGTGAATACATAATCACTAGTGGATTTTTTCTCATCTGAATCAGAGATCCAATTTGCATCACTAAACCCTTCTAAAATAGAAGGAAATCCACTATATAGAGTACCATAATTTATGGTTCCTCTCAAATATTTCAATAGTCTAGCTAATGCAGATCGATGCTTGTTGTTGGGATTATGAGTATATCTACTCAGTCTACACACAGCATAGGCTATATCAGGCCTTGTAAAATTCATTAAATGCATCAGGCTTCCAATAATCTGAGCGTATTTAGACTGAGCAACTGGGTCACCATTATTCTTTTTCAACTGAGAGTTAGCATCAAAAGGAGTGCTCACTAGTGTGACATTAAAATATTCAAAATTCTTAAGAAGTCTCTCAACATAATGTTCTTGCGACAACATTATACCATCTTCACTCCTTATAATTTTAAATTCCAACATCATATTTACTTCACCCAGATCTTTCATATCAAAATTGGCAGACAGAAATAATTTAGTACTTTGCACAATATTTAAACTTGTACAAAATATAAGCATGTCATCAACATATAGACATATTATCACATAATCATTGTCTACCACTTTAGTATAAACACATTTATCCACCTCCACTGAAGAAAAATTGTATCTCAGAAAAGACTTGTTCAAATTTCTCATACCACTGGTTAGGAGCTTGTTTAAGCCATAAAGAGATTTAATTAATTTACAAACTTTATTTTCTTGTCCGGGAATGACATAGCCTTCAGTTTGAACCATATAAATCTCTTCTTCTAAATCACCATTTAGAAAAGCAGTTAATATATTCATTTGGTGGATAAAAAGCTTACGGATTGAAGCTAAGGCAATTAAAACTCGAATAGAAGAAATTCTAGCCACTGGTGCAAATGTATCAAAATAATCTATATTGTATTTTTGATAAAATCCTTTTGTTACTAACCGAGATTTAAATTTATCTAAATATCCATCAGGATTAAATTTTCTTTTGAAAATCTATTTACAACTAATAGGTTTTGCACAAGGAGGTAAATCAGTTAAAATTCATGTATTATTTTTCTTAATAGAATTAATTTTAATTTTTATTGCTTCTTTCCAATAATTAGTTCTGAAGAAGATATAGCTTCGAAATAAGTTGATGATTCACTATTGACAAGAAAAGTTTGAAAATATTTTCATAAGAAAGATATTCTTTCCTAGGCCTTTTGCTCCTTCTCAGTTCCTCATTAGAGGTAATTTTATTATTTATTTCAACAGGTGTATGAGAAATTTTATCATACAATGGATAAATATATTCAAAGAACTCAGCTTTCTTTGTCTCAATTATAGTATTTGAATCAAGGACATCACTCTTTAAACAAGAAATCTATATGCAGCACTATGTTCAGCATATCCAATAAGTATGCAATCAGCAGTTTTAGAACATATTTTTCTCGTTTTAGGTTCAGGCAACAGAACTTTAGCAAGGCATCCCCACACTTTTAAATATTTCAAGTTAGGTTTATAACTCCTCCACAATTCATACGGAGTTTTGCCAGTTCTTCTATGTGGTATTTTATTTTGTAAGTGACATGCAGATAAAATAGCTTCGCCCCACAAATTATCAGGAGCATTAGAACTAACTAACATAGAGTGCATCATCTCTTTTCAATGTTCTATTTTTCCTTTCAGCTACTCCAATTGACTCGGGTGAATAAGGCGGAGTTACTTGATGAATTGTTCCATACTTTTCACAAAAATCATTTAAAGATAAATATTCTTCACCTCTATCAGATCTAATTCTCTTGATTTTTCTACTTAGTTGATTTTCAACCTTAGTTTTATAAGAAATAAAAGTATTAAAAGCATCATCTTTATTTCTAAGCAAATACAACTTAGTATATCTAGAAAAATCATCAATAAAAGTCACATAATATCTTTTACCACCTCTAGGCATAGTCTGCTTTAAGTCGCCTAAATCAGTGTAATTAAAGATAACAATTCAGTTTCTCTATTTACGGAAAAACATGTCTTTCTAGTACTTTTAGCTTCAGCACATATTTTACACTAGTTAATATTATTTGAATCTAAACCAGATATTAATTATAGTGACTGCATTTACTTTACATACGCGACATTAACATGTCCTAGTCTAGCATGTCACAAAGAAATTGACTCAATCATATAAGCAAAAGAAGATGCATTTATATATCTAGTATCAAAAATATTAAGCACAAATAAACCATGGTTACAATATTCATTACCCACAAAAATATTATTTTTGGTCAATACGACCTCATCATTCTCGAAAGAAACCTTCATTCCAACTTTTCCTAATAATCCCATAGACATCAAATTGGTTTGGATATTAGGGACATGCAATACATCACTCAATGCTAGAATTTTACCAAATGTGAGTTTGAGAAGAATTTTTCCTTTCCCAAGAATGCGAGTTGTCCTTGAGTCACCAAGATAAATAGTTTCTTCTCCTTCCTCAATTTGGGTGTAAGACAAAAATTTATTTTTGTTTGCACAAATGTGCCTAGTAGCATCATAGTCTATCACCCGTTTTTTCACATTGGCCATATTATTTATTTGGAAAATAACCGCAAGAATTATATTATCCGCTTTAGTCAAATTTAATTTTGACTTAGCGAGATTATCATTTATCTCAACTCTTCTGTTGCATTAAGGTGCATTTTTCTTGAAGGTTTTAATATTAGCATTGGATATGTAACCATGTCTATTTACATACTTGTGTTTTGACATTAGTGTCTGCCAAAATTGTGGATGCAATAACGTATTAGCAACACCATGAATATCCAGCAGGACAGTTGGAACAGTAGCAGCGGAGACAACACCAAAATTGGTAGCACCGTCAAAATTTTTGCAGTAGTATTACTTGTCATAGTTTCTTAGATTGTAGGGAAATGACACGAAAAAATAACAATAATATTGCAATAAAATTATTTGTGAGCGAAAATACACCAACTGGCTTGAGTCGTGCTAGGAACTGTCCTAAATAACTATTTCGACAGTGTGAAATATTTTCCCAGGATTAAACAAGCTCATCTCTATTTGTTTAGAGGATACAGGAATCGACAAAATTAAATAATAAATCCAGCAAGTTTGGAATGAGGAAATAAACACAAATTATAAAAGAAATTGGAACACACAAAAGGTTAGGTGTAATTGAAAATGAGAAGGCTTGTAGTGATGATTACTAATCATTAGAAATCATGAGAGAACAAATATTTGTTGATGTCTTCGGATGGTATAGGAAGTGAGTATTTATAGTTGTAAGAATTGTGTAAAAAATGACAAGTTTTCATCTACTTGTTAAAAACTTTCAATGCAAAGAGACAAGTGTTATGTCTCATCTGCCACTTGTTTATGGCTTAGTCATTTGGCCATATTTCTTCATGCAAAAGGCCACATGGTAGATATTCATAGTCACTTGTAAAATTAAAAGAACACATGGCTATTTAAAATCTTAAAAATACTCCCACAAAAGAAACTTTACATAAATAGTTTTGGCATTATACAATAGGAAGAATAAAAATAAATTAGTAAGTTTTACGTTATAGACAAAACTTGATACTATTGAATTGCAATATTTTTGCATGTGTTATTCTATTTCTCACGAGTGTTACCGGAGAGAAAACTTGCTATTATCTTTATTTTATTTATCTTGTTAAGTTGTGTCGCACCCTTTTTTTTTACCCCCAAAGGACATGTGTGATTGGATTGTTGTGGGTTAAAGAGTTTTTTCAATTAAAGTAACAATTTTGAAATAGAGACTATTTTATTGCTCAGAGTCGCCACTTGGAATTGATTTTTTTGGTGTTCCAAGTCACCTTTTATTAGAATCTCTAATCAAAGGAAGATTTGACTCTCTTTTTATTGGTCCGTGAAAACAAAGTTCGGATAAGGAATTATGTTGACCGGGGAGAAGGTATAAGGCATTCCCCGAGTCCCATGGTTCTAGCACAGTCGCTTTATTGACTTAAACTTGGCTTAAATTAATTCTGAATAAACTGTGCTTTATTAGTTTCAGTGTTTTTCTTGTCCGCTTTTACTTCTTGATTATTAGATTTATCAAGGAAAATAATTTTGGATAAATTATGTTGTCATAATCACGCTACGCAAGTGAATGCGTGATCGAGACGAAATTTATTAATTTTATCATAACAGCGCTACGCAAGGGAATCTGCAATTATGACGAAAATTAGTATATTATTACTTTTAAAAGAAATTACTACATTTAAGGAATTAATTAAAAATTAACTATCGCACTACGCAAGCGAATCTGCGATTTTAAAAAAAAAAGAATAATCAGAAATTAATTAAAGCTAGTAGAAATGGTATGAAATTATTGAATTAAAAATTATTGAATGTTAAAACATCACGCTACGCAAGCGATTCCGTGAGTTAAACCGCGCCAAGCGATTCCTTGAGTTAAAGTGCGCCTACTAATTGTCTAGCATTTAAATTAATCATTAAGGTGATTAAATTACATAGGTAACTAAGTTATACAATTATTAAAAGAAAATATGATGAATTTAAAACTATTTGAAAAGCTTGTAATTAGAAACTTGGACCAACTTTGTTTGTTGGGTTTAAAAAGACGTTGGGCCACTTTCTTTGTTATTAGGCTGCTAGACCAATTCTATTACATAATAATATTATATTTAAGGCTCAATATTTTAATTCTTTAAACTCCCTTGATAGTAAGCCAATTACTTACACTAGGTAATTCCATAACTCAATACATCTGATCTTAACATACTAATAAATACTAAATCATGGAGAACTAACATTTACCAACTCTAAACCTCTTTACAAACTCTAAACAATAACCTTGAAAAAATTATGCAATCTTTAGTATTACCAAAGTTTTCTAATCCAGGTATCAAGAGGAATATTTCAAGTGAGAGTCAGACAAAGCTCAATGACGAATCTAATAGACATTCAAAATGACTCTATGGCTACGTTCATATTCAAACAGTGGTGAATGAAAACTCCAGAAATTAAACCTTAACGCAAATNAAAAATACAAACTCTGGCGAACCAAGTTGAGTCCAGCATTGTGTCAGAGAGAAAGAGAGACTAAGGGGTCGTGTCTATGCTGGACGGAGGCTTGGCGGCGGTAGTGAAGTGGCGGCACTGTTGGTGGTGTTGTTTTTGGGGGGGTTGAATATTTTGAGGCTTGGAATGGAGAAGAGGAGAGTGGGAGGAGGCCGGTGGTGTAAAAAATTTTGGAGTTTGGGGGTGGTGAGCGACGGCTAGGGTTTCGGTTTGTCTTAGATTAGTGAAGATCTAGAGGATTTGGAGGTTGGAATCGAAAAGAGGAGGTTGAGATTGAGGGGGGGTGAAATTTTGGGGTCGATTGGAGGTGGTCCTCCGCCGGTGGGCGAATTCCAGCCGGTGGAGCCACCATGGGGGCGGCGGAGAGACAGAGAGGCGAGAGAGAGAAGATGAGAGGGGAGATATTAGGTCTGAAATGGGGCAATTTTCAGATTTTTTAAAGGATTATATATCTCTTGAGTGATCAAACATGGACCATTAGATCAAGGGAGATTTGATGGCTGAGATTGGATCTATGATTTAATAAGCAAAACGAATTGGGCTAAAGTTTTGGGCCAATTTGGCTCAATTTTAATTAAAAATACAACAGCTAAATTCCTTAACCCCTAATCATCTTATCTAATCCTAGAAAATTATAGAAGTAGAAAGAAAATANCCTTCTACATGTCTATTATTGATACACGAAAGCAAACGAATTCATACGCCGACATTCTGATGAAATCGAACACTTGAATATTTATTCTAGTCAGCTTGAGGGATATTTAAAGCAGTCCGGACATAATATTTTCAAAAGGCTTAAAATACACTGAAGAACTCAAATTGCTGCACTTGCATTCATTCTTGATCAAGGATTTCAGTACATTAAACGAATTACCTGGATAGCAAAAAAATGTCAGCAATGGATGAACTAAAAATTAGCAGCGGTGACAACAACAAAGCAGCAAAATGGACAGCAGCAAGCAGCAGAAAAAGAACCAAATAAATCGGCCCGAATAGATCTTGAAGCCCAACAAAACTTCAGTTAAGGAAAACTCGAAAACTAAACTTCAAATACCTTTGCTCATTTAAGTATTTTAGTTTCAGAGAAACTCACTCAATAGCCCCTCAAACTCTCTGTTGTTTTGTGCTCAAAGTCTTTCACATGTATAAGTGTGTAAAAGATGTGTCTTTTTTTTAGAGTCAAGATGTGTGGAAGATGAGGGAAGAAATCCTCTTTTATATATGAGAAGAAAGGACTTTGGGACAGATTTTATTTAGCCAAAAATCTGTCCAAAATGATGAATTTTTGACCAAAAATCTGTCCAAAATCAGAATTTTTGCCAATGAACAGTTTTTCTTACCAATTGTGGACAGAATTTTGGAGAATTGTACTCCAAAACAGTCCTCAACAGTAAAATCAACCAAATAAAGGTCCTACACTCAAGTACCTTCTACTACCCTCACAAACCAATACCAAACTAAACTATTTCTCCAAACTAGAAAGTGCAAAATCAGATAACTAGACTTGAATCATTAAACTAACAAAGAAACTAATGACTACAAACAAACAAAACATGTAGTTAAGGCCTCAAACTAATTAGCTTACACATAGACAAACTAGAGATAATAAACATGAAATTGTAACTTAATAACTAAGGCAACGTAGAATACATGTTGATAATGAAACAATTATCAAGTTGACTGAAACACGAAATCAAAAATGAGACTAAACACGAAGTAACGATCACTAACAGATTTTGAACTAAAGCAAAATACCAAAATCAATCGCAAAACCAGAATATCAGTGAACTTCGCCAATACAAATAGCTAATCGAATTTCAAAAGTGATTAACAAAACTGATTGACTAAACAAAACGTAATGACAAAGTAAACGACTAACTGATACATGACTCAAAAGTATTAAGTAACGACTAATATTGATGATCGTTAACGACACTAACACGAATCACTAATCACAGATTAACAATAACAAAACTACAAACAAACGGCGGGTAAATAGAAAATCAGAAACTTAGATGAGGGATTAGGATTTTACCTAAACGCTAAAGCTTCAAAGCAGTAGTACAACACAACTCGATGGCGAATCGACATCCACGCCTCCTTTTCTCGATGACAAATGCCGAAAGATACAAACTCTGGCAAACTAAGTTGAGTCCATCACCGTANTCAGATTTTTTAAAGGATTATATATCTCTTGAGTGATCAAACATGGACCATTAGATCAAGGGAGATTTGATGGCTGAGATTGGATCTATGATTTAATAAGCAAAACGAATTGGGCTAAAGTTTTGGGCCAATTTGGCTCAATTTTAATTAAAAATACAACAGCTAAATTCCTTAACCCCTAATCATCTTATCTAATCCTAGAAAATTATAGAAGTAGAAAGAAAATATTTTTGGGATATATAATTTAAAGATGCCAACTAATGTACACAAGTAAAAGGTAAAAAATACTTTTGGTATTTTTAATAAAGAAATGCAAAAATAAAAAGTGCACAAACAACTAAAAATCATCGAAATACTAGTATTTCTAGGGGAGTTAAAAGCACGCAAAAATTAGGTATTCACAAGTTGTTCATAAGTTTTTCCGAATGGGCAAATCTAGATTGTATTTCTCAATTATTCACAAGTTACGTAGGATGTGCAAAATTTGGTACTGTTTTTGTTCTACTTAATTATCTTCTTAAAATGTTCATAAGTTTTGCCGGATGGACAAATTTTGCATGTCTTACTCAACTGCTCACAAATACCCTTTTTATAAATTTAAAAATAAATCTAATTCCCTCAATTTGTTGGCTTTCAAAGAGAATCACACAGCTACAAATATCTTATGCACATAAAACACATTTTCTTCTCTATCTATGATTTTCTGATATCACATAGTCCATTATAGTATAATGGCAATTACTTTCTTTTGAAATACCAGTTCCAATAATAAATAGAATTTAAAGATGAAGTTCCAATCAATGAGAAATAATTAAATATAGGTAATTGCAAGTGTGCGTTTTCTTTTTAATTGTAACATCAAGGTCAACATTGACAAGTTGGAGAAAAAAACGTAGAGATGAAAATGATGGTGTATCGTTGAATTTACATTTGTAATTCTTCAAAAACTAGGATAAATATAAATAATACTTAAAAACGGAACATATAATGGCATTTCCTAAAGCGCGAATGACACACATAGGATATTTTTCTGGTAATCGTCAAAATATGTGGTGCTTCAAATTCTGGCGATCGAGGAAAATCATGTCCAATGTACCTTATAATTTTGGCGGGAAACTATTTTCTCAAAATATTTCTTAACGAGATTAAAATTTAAAAGAAGTCATCAGATATAATTTTGTAAAATTTTCATGTGGCGTCTAGTTTTGCATCATCCATTGAATTTGTGTTCACTTTTAAAAATAGTTTAGCTAATGTCCAATTTTTGGATAACTTCATATACATACACTTTTTCTTCTTCTTTACTATTATTTTTTTCTTCTTTTTTTGTGCTTCCAGTTTTTTCTTCTTCTTCTTCTTAATTGCAAATGAGTTTGTTAAATTTGTTATTATTTAATAATTTGATGGTTGCGAATTGTTCTTTATGATATTTGAAAGTTATATTTCAAATTTGAGCTCATTTGGAGTAGATTTGGGCATTGAATCGTGTATTGGATTGTTGAAATTCGAATAACAAGTTTATGTTTCAGAACTTAAGATTCGAAATTCGAAGTTGTATTCAATAGATTGAACTACTCAAAGTTTGAATTTCTGAAGTTATATCTGAAAGATAGAAGAACTTCAGATTTGATTTCTGAAGTTGTATTGAAGAGATTGAACTACTTCAGATTTGAATTTTTGAAGTTGCATTTGAAAGATAGGAGAACTTCATACTTGATTTATGAAGTTGCATTAAAGAGATTGAACTACTTCAAATCTGAGCGGGTACACTTTGTAAAATTTTGTGCAATGCGGTATAATGTTGTCACGACCCAAAATTCGCTAATCGTGATGGCACATAACTCAACCCCCTAGGTAAGCCAACTAATAACTATCAAATTTCAATAATCTTAGTAAGTCAATTAAATAGTATAAATTATCTGAATTTATGACATTTTCCAAGGACTGAGAGTAGAAATCATGAGCTTCTAAGAATAGAGTTTACAAGTGGAAATGAAATAAATATATAGTCTGTTTGAAAAGTACATAAACAACACAATTTAATCTAAGTCTACCCCGAACAACAGAGGCAGCTGTAACATGGACGCGGGTACATCTTCAAATCCAGCAACCATCGAACACGGCGACGCCACAACCAATATCTACACGCAATGTGCAAAAAAGTAGTACCAGTACAACCGACCTCATATACTGAGTAAATAAAAAACCTAACCTTAGGTTGAAAGCAGTGACAAGCTATCACAAGGTCGGGTCTCAAACCGGTATTATACAATAGTTCACATCAGCATAGTACAGGCAATAAAGAGGTATCTCAGAAGAAAAAGGGCTCAACCCGTTCACAATTTCGAAAAATAGGCATGCTTTTCAATTATTTTAGTGAAACTAAGTTCTTTTGCCGAAAATGCCAAAAATACAGGTAAGTTTGAAAACTGTGATTTTTCTCAAAATCCTTTCAATATTGAGTAAGAAGTTTTATTTTCTTTCCAAATATCAAGTGCAAAAACACCTCTCTGTACTCACATATCAATGTATGTAAGAAGTCATGAATGACATGATACTATATAACATGAGGAAAAATGCATTTCTATGCATGTACGTCAAATATACATACCAAATCCGATGCAACTCAGTGATAAAACCATATGCAAGCTCTCAGAGCATCAATTCACTCAGTCCTCTCAGTCACCCAATCCTCTCAATCACTCATATACAGCCCCTCGGGCAAACATCACTCATATACAGCCCCTCGGTCAAACATCACTCATATACAACCCCTCGGGCAAACATCATTTTGTAGGTACCCGCGCTCACTAGGGGTGTGTACAGGCTCCGGAGGGGCTCCTACAGCCCAAGTACTATATCAAGCCAATCATGGCATAAATCAATGAGTCCCTCGGCCTATATCAAACATGCTGCGGCGTGCAGCCCGCTCCCAAAAATAAACATGATGCGGCGTGCAGACCGATCCCATAAATAAACATGATGCAGCATGCAGCCCGATCCCATAAATAAACATCACAATCAGGCCATCATCCTCACTCATAAATATCCTCAGAATCAGGCCCTCGTCCTCACTCAGTCATCAATCTCTCCAGTCTCTCTCTCTTGGGCTCACAATGTCATGAAACTAGCCCAAAAATGATGATGTGATGTATCAATGAATAACAACAGAGACTGAGATATGATATGCATATGAGTGCGTATGACTGAGTACATAAAATAATGAAATCATATAACTCCACAACAGAAATGACCTCGATGGGTCCCAACAGTACCGGCATAAGTCTAAACATGACATCTAGCATGATTGACAACTCAATTACTATATCACATGGTGGAGACACAGATAACAATAAGATAGGGCCACTATACAGTGCCATGGGAACCACAAAGTCTCAATTCATAGGGTGCACGCCTACACGACCATCACCTAGCATGTGCGTCACCTCAATACCAATCACATAACATATATTGCGGGGTTTCATATCCTCAACACTAAGTTTATAAGAGTTACATACCTCGAACGAGCCAATACCCATACCGAGCATGCCAAGCGATGCTCTAAAGATTCCATATCGCACGTACCGACCTCCAAACGGCTCGAAACTGACCAACAACATTCAAATACATCAAACAATGCTAAAGGAACCAATCCCGATCATAAAAGATCGAACCTTGAATCAAAGCCCGAAAACGGCCCAAAAGTCCAACTAGGGCCCGCACCTCGGAACCCGACAAAACTCACAAAACCCGACAACCCATTCAATTACGAGTCCAACCATACTAGTTTCACTCTAACCCAACTCCGATTTGATGTTCAAAACTCCAAAATTCATATTATGAAACTTTAGGCAAACCCCCAATTTCCTCTTTATAAATCATCAACCAAAATCTAAAATCGAAGATAGATTCATGGAATATAATCAAAACCGAGTAGAGAACACTTACCCCAATCCTTGTGATGAAATTTGCTTCAAAATCGCCTCAATCCGAGCTTGGAATGTCAAAATGAAGCCAAAATCGCGAACCCTTGTATTTATTATTTTGCCCAACACTTCCGCATCTGCGGTCAAATTATCGCATCTGTGACCACCGCATCTGCAGTCAGATTGTCGCATCTGCAGTCAGATTGTCGCATATGCGATCATACTCACCAGCCGGCCCCCTCGCACCTGCGGAACAATTTCTGCTCCTGCGCACCCGCAGGTGCGATCTTTCCTCTGCATCTGCGATGAGCTCTAGCCATGACTTCTTGCGCGCCTGCGACACATGGCTCACACCTGTGGCCATAGCACCTGCGCAATACCCATCGCAGGTGCGGAACACTAGAACCAGCAACTGCAAATACTGAAGAAATGATTCGAAATCAATCTAGAACACACTCGATCCCCTCGGGACCCCGTCCAACCATATCCACAAGTCACATGACCTAACACGGAGCTGCTCGAGGCCTCAAAACACATATAACAACATAGAAGCGACGAACCACACCTCAATTCGAACCCAATGAACTTCGAACTTTCAAATTTCCAAAACACGCGTCGAAACATATCAAATCATCCCAGAATGAACTCAAAATTCGCACACAAGTCCCAAATGACATGACGAAGTGTCACGACCCAAATTCCTAACCTGAGGGATNTTAAAGCCTCAATAGATTCCATATACATATCCTGGACGAATTCATATTTGATGTCTAAATATTTTAATCTATCATTATTCAATATATAGTTTATATATATTAATACTGTGTCTAAGAGAATAGTAGTAACGAATTAGAATTATTTAATACCTTTTCCGTTGTTGCCGAAATTGCGAATTAGCCAAACTTTATTTGGCTTTCTAGTTCCAATGCCGAGCACTCACGGCAATGTTAATATGGACCACTTTTTTGCTAATCATCTCAAGCATTAATGATTGTCATCTCAGACAATTCAGATAGCATATGTTTTCCCTCCTTAGTTGCGCCGATTACCCTCTAAACTTGTAGTGGTGTCTCTTAATGAACTAGGGAATAATTGTTCACTAATTCACTAATTTATGCAGCCCTCATCCTGGTATTGCACGTCACTAGCTAATGGGCTTGGCCCACTTCCCACATTATTAGATTATTATCCAATTGTTACATGACTAGCCAAATCTTAAATTTGATCTATTTATAATTAATTAATTCTATATACTTCAATACTCATGTAACTAATAAATCTGCATGTGTATATTCATATTCCATAACTACACTCTTTGATACAAAATCGTGAAAACTAAATAGAAAATAATAATTAACTAAATAACTTAAAAGCTCACTCTTAAAATATCGGGTTATTACAACGCCCCGAATGCCATATTGTACTGCGGACCTCCCGGGATCGTCAGAACACAGATCCGGATCTGTTTACTCAAAATATAACCAAAGTCAACTATAATCAAATTTAAATTCCAGAAATCACTATTTCTCATATTTTCACATAAAAGCTTTCCGGTTTCACGCCCAAATTGCGCACACAAATCGAGGTATTTAAAATTAGTCATTTTATGGCTATTAAGCCTACAACGGAGTCTAAATTCATAAAATGACCCATTGGGTCATCACAATCTCCACCTCTGAAACAAACGTTCGTCCTCGAACGGACATAGAAGATTACCTGAATTTGCAAACAAGTGTGATATTCACTATGCATGTCCGACTCGGACTCCCAAGTAGTTGCCTCAACGGTCTGGCCTCTCCACTGCATTCGAACTGAAGGATAACTCTTAGACCTCAACTGACAAACCTGACGGTCTAAAACGGCTAACGGCTCCTCCTCATAAGTCAAGTCTTTGTCCAATCGGACAGAGCCAAAATCTAACACGTGGGACGGGTCACCATGATATTTTCGGAGCATAGACACATGGAATACCGGATGAATTGAGGATAACCCTGGAGGCAATGCAAGCATGTAAGCTACCTCCCCCACCTTATCAAGAATCTCAAATGGCCCGATATACCTAGGGCTCAACTTTCCCTTCTTCCCAAACCTCATAACACCCTTCATGGGCGACACACGAAGCAATACTCTCTCTCCAACCATAAATGCTACATCACGAACCTTATGATCAGCATAACTCTTTTTCCTAGACTGATTTGCACGAAGTCTTTCCTGAATAATCTTGACCTTATCTAAGGCCTCATGAACTAAGTCTATCCCCAACCACCGAGCCTCTCCTGGCTCGAACCATCCAACCGGCGATCTGCATCGTCTACCATATAACGCCTCATAAGGAGCCATCTGAATGCTCGAGTGATAGTTGTTATTATAAGCAAACTCCGCTAACGGCAAAAACTGATCCCATGAGCCTCCAAAGTCAATAACACAAGCGCGGAGCATATCCTTCAATATCTGAATAGTACGCTCGGACTGCCCGTCAGTCTGAGGGTGAAATATTGTACTCAACTCTACTCGGGTACCCAACTCACGCTGAACTGCCCTCTAAAAGTGCAAAGTTTACTGCGTACCCCGATCAGAAATGATAGATACGGGTACACCATGAAGGCGAACTATCTCTCGAATATACAACTCAGCCAACCGCTCTGAAGTATAAGTACTTGCCACATGAATGAAATGTGTTGATTTAGTCAGCCTATCCACAATAACCCAAACTGCTCCAAATTTCCTCTGAGTCCGTGGGAGTCCAACAACGAAGTCCATAGTGATAAGCTCCCACTTCCACTCAGGAATCTCTATCTACTGAAGCAAACCACCAGGTCTTTGATGCTCATACTTTACATGCTGACAATTTAAGCAACGAGCCACATAAGCCATAATGTCCTTTTTTTTCATCCTTCCCCACCAAATAATTCCGTTTCAAATCTTGGTACATTTTAGATGCTTGAATAAGTATTGGAGACTGCGATGGTCTGTAAAAACTTCACACTGCACACCATAAAGGTAGTGCCTCCAACCTTTCAAGGTATGAACAATGGCTGCCATCTCTAAGTCATGAACAGGGTAATTCTTCTCATGGACTTTCAACTGACAAGACGCATACACAATCACCCTGCCATCATGCATCAATACTGCTCCAAGTCCAACTCGAGAAGCATCACAATACACCGTGAAAGAACCCGAATCTGATGGTAACACTAACATCGGCGCTGCAGTCAAGGCTAATCTTAAGTTTCTGAAAGTTCAACCCACACTCGCCTGACCATTCTAATGGAACATCTTTTCGGCTCAATATGTTTTTTAATAGTTGTTCACAGTCACTTACAGAATCATCAAATTTCTTCACGTCAACAAAGGAAAAAAAATCTCCTTTCAGACCTTCCCAACACTGATAACGAAATGTGATTCACGAAGGCCTCATAATTATATACGTGAATCAACGTGTCTCATTTAACGCCACACGGGCGGCACATACCTTGTAGGTCAAAGCTCAATAATTATAACACGAATTTAGCAAATCATGCACATTTAATTAATTGATTTCCTTGTTTATTTATTTATTTGTTTACTTAGTATTAGTATTACTTTTATTATTATTTATTCATTTATTAATATTATTATCATTACTTTTTTTATACATAAATTATTGAATCAGCCTAACAGGCATCACTCCCTACCAGTACGATAACAAAATTTTAATTCACAAGGGAGAATTTAAACACAAGAATTTTCGTCACCAGGACCTCGCCCTTACATAACTTCCACCATGGCTCGTAGCCCAATTTAAACATCTCAAATCATATTAAAATGCGAGGATCTCGTCCTCAATTCTGAATCACAAGAGACATGCGTACTATGCCAATCAAAACATTCCATTTCCTTCCTTTAAATATTTTCCGTTAAACAAAATTACAACATGTAATGATAGACGCAACTATCTCCATATAATCTCTCAATACAAGTATTCACATAAGTAGATTTTTGAGTTACGAAGCTCACCCGAGAGTAGAGCATATTAGAAAAATTTGATTAGTTATGCATAACCGTATTAAGTTCAGAAAATCATCACTTTATACTAATTAGAGATTGTTCTTGTAATGACACCATTTAATGTAACGACCTCAGCCATACCATAGAAAATATATCAACATGCTGGGTCTCCACCTCTAGGAATCTAACCTCCACCTTTGTCATGTAAGTTGAGTTGTAATGGAAATGTGGCACGTAGCTTGAGTGTTCTGATGAAATATGACTCTCCCAAGTCTAGGACAAATTTCTATCACTAGCCGAAAGGACGTATCAACCTGCCCTGAGTCGTCCAAAATTGTACAGACATATTTGAGTCCTTTAACGAGTTTGTGGACTTGCTTTCTGGCTAGATAAACCGAAGTAGGAGTGTGACAGAAAGACTTATCAAACCTGGTAGCATGTTCTAACACCGTCATATGACCTGACGCAATCGCTCAAACCTTATGCACCATGCACTATGGAGGGTCCGTGAAACAAATTCTTTCAAAAGCATTTATGAGAACTAAGTCAAATAGTTAATGTGGCACTGGCTGGTCGTCCTCTTCGTAGGCTTGCCTCAACCACCGGCAACCAATTTCTCCTTTACCCTGTTGACTCAACACCGCTGAGCTACCCCACTTATTCATGTACTCTTCGTTATTCTTTGGGTTAACTCTTATTCCTATTGATGCACAACGATCCCACAAGTAAAGCTTTATACAAATAATTTTTTTTTTTGGCGCGAACCATATAGTCTAGAAGCTTGTCAACCACTGTACTCCCTCTGGAGCACCCCCAAAATCCGCAACCTTGACTTCCACGCTGAGTAGACCTTCTGTAGATTTAAAGTTGTCTATATAACTCCTTTGGTACTGAGGTATATGGTTATTAAGGAGGCAGGCATATCGCAAGTCCCAGCTTTATCTCTTGCAAAATCTCAGGCCTTATACATTCCAAGCCAAAATCGATATAACACATGACCCCACAATATATTCCTTAACAGTGGACTTTCCCACTTGGCATGAAGTCATAGGTCACAATGCCTGATAATCCACAATTTTAAACTTCACAACTCATATAAATCAACCCCGTTGCTTTCAACTATTCCCTTATTTTGCAATACTGGAGTAGCTACGAATCCTCCTGGATTCTGTATTAGTCCCACATATACCGACTGAGCTAGAACCTCCACGTCTAGATCCACTTGAGACTGTAGAATAGGTGTTGATGTTCGAGATTTAGACCGTATAACTTCCAAATGAACTTTATTAGAATAATTCCCAACAACAATAAAATAAAATAATAATAATAACCATTTAAATAAAACGGATCACGAACTAATTATGTAAACAACTCTAAGACTACCCCAGGGTCTGGTGTCACAATCCACGAACTACTAAAGAATACTACAAATAATGGCTAAAAGAAATAGTGTAACTGTTCTGAATAATATAAATAGTGTATGTAGAAATAGGAGAAGGCTCTCGGAATCTACGAACGCCGACAGATGTACCTCGTGTCTCCAAACGAATCAGGTGTCGTGCTGGAATCCTCTACTACTGACTAGTGCCTGGATCTGTGCAAAAGAGCACAGAGTGTAGTATCAGTACAACTGNAAATAGTCATAGAAGCAATAATGAACATATAACAATTAAGATAATGATCAAATAAGTGGGGAACGGGAAGGGAGTCATGTTTAACAGATAATTTGGATGGTGCATAGATACTCGTCACCACACCTATACACCACGCCCATGCATTTCACATAACAAACAAGTGGGGAGTCCTATTCCCTCAAGCCAAAGTTAGACCAAACACTTACCTCCATTCCGTAGGCCACACTCTGCTCAATTATT
>ML439769.1:0-31995 GCA_005239525.1 Nicotiana knightiana | reverse complement strand
TCGCAGGCCACTCACAGCTCAATTATAGCTTTCCCTTTACAAATTCATCTCCGCTCATCTCAGTCTATACAACATATTGATAATCGATGTCACTTAATGGGCCAAACTCAATATCTTTAACTTTCTAGTTTAGAGTTAAATCTTAATATCTCATACCTTAAACCATGAATTAAAGGAAAAATTTAATACTATCACCATCTAACTTAATTATTCAATTAGATTCCTATAAATTAATACTTAGATTCCAGTAATAATAATAGCCAGAGTATAAGTCAAAATCTATCTGAACTCAAAGGCAAAGATATGAAACTGTAGATGTAATATTAATATTAAAGCCTCAATAGATTCCATATACATATTCTGGATGAATTCATATTTGATGTCTAAATATTTTAATCTATCATTATTCAATATATAGTTTATATATATTAATACTGTGTCTAAGAGAATAGTA
Source organism: Nicotiana knightiana (assembly GCA_005239525.1). Lineage (NCBI taxonomy): Eukaryota > Viridiplantae > Streptophyta > Magnoliopsida > Solanales > Solanaceae > Nicotiana > Nicotiana knightiana. Next base: position 31,541 of record ML439769.1, on the reverse strand, counting down.
GTAACGAATTAGAATTATTTAATACCTTTTCCGTTGTTGCCGAAATTGCGAATTAGCCAAACTTTATTTGGCTTTCTAGTTCCAATGCCGAGCACTCACGGCAATGTTAATATGGACCACTTTTTTTCTAATCATCTCAAGCATTAATGATTGTCATCTCAGACAATTCAGATAGCATATGTTTTCCCTCTTTAGTTGCGCCGAATACCCTCTAAACTTGGTGTCTCTTAATGAACTAGGGAATAATTGTTCACTAATTCACTAATTTATGCAGCCCTCATCCTGGTATTGCACGTCACTAGCTAATGGGCTTGGCCCACTTCCCACATTATTAGATTATTATCCAATTGTTACATGACTAGCCAAATCTTAAATTTGATCTATTTATAATTAATTAATTCTATATACTTCAATACTCATGTAACTAATAAATCTACATGCGTATATTCATATTCCATAACTACACTCTTTGATACAAAATCGTGAAAACTAAACAAAAAATAATAATTAACTAAATAACTTAAAAGCTCACTCTTAAAATATCGGGTCATTACAACGCCCCGAATGCCATATTGTACTGCGGACCTCCCGGGATCGTCAGAACACAGATCCGGGTCCGTTTACTCAAAATATTAACCAAAGTCAACTATAATCAAATTTAAATTCCAGAAATCACTATTTCTCATATTTTCACATAAAAGCTTTCCGGTTTCATGCCCAAATTGCGCACACAAATCGAGGTATTTAAAATTAGTCATTTTATGGCTATTAAGCCTACAACGGAGTCTAAATTCATAAAATGACCCATTGGATCATCACACGAAGCTATTCCAACTCCCGGAACCACAATCCGAATCTAATATCTTCAAAGTCAACTTCCGATCAAACTTATGAACTTTCCAAGCCTTCAAATTTCTAAATTTTTGCCAATCGGTGTTGAAACCTTCCAGAAACATCCAAATGAAAATTCGAGCATACGCCCGAGTCCAAAATCACTATCTAGACCTAACGGAATCATCAAAACTCCGCTCCGGGTTCAAATTCTCAAAGAATCAAACTTGGTCAAACCTTTCCAATTTGAAGCTTCTAGCTGAGAATCATTCTTCTAAATCAATTCCGAATAAACTGAAAACCAAAACCGACGATTCACATAAGTCATGATACAACGGAGCTACTCACGCCCTCAAATAACCGAGCGAAGTGCAAATGCTCAAAATGACCGGTCGGGTCGTTACATAATCCCTCACTTAAACATATGTTCGTCCTCGAACGTGCCCAGAGTTGTTCTTCAAACCATCAAACCACAGCATACCATTACCATGCACATACTCGAGGGTGATCCCACGTCACCCTATCCCATATAGGTATGATAACACAACATAACTGAAATTTCTTCATCCAACCTAGCTCATAACACTTAGAATCCAATTTCTACATCCGATATATCTATAAGATCAGAATCTCGCATCAACACACTGTATAAGTCTAAACAAGTTGTATAAAGCCATAGTCATAACCCAAGTTGAAATCACATGATGTACCACATAATTCAAACACTCATAGCGATAATTTCTAATCACAGTAGCTGCTCAACAACCCAATGCCAGTAATACACCTCTTATCGAACAAAGCCTCATTTTAACACCTTCATATACTGCCAATGATGAAAGAAACACGCAGAAACCCATAACCATTTGTTGGATCAACAAGTTGTGGAACTCCCTCTCCTTCGATAGGAACTATAGCAAATTTCTAAGCCGATCAGCATCAATACCTTCCAAATATACCGCAACCAGATCCGATAACACCCATTCTAGGTACGATGACCTCCTCCCACCTAACATAATCACTCTAGAGACATGACACATCAATACAACTTAAAACCCCAACCCGTGCACCAAATGGCAACATTCCAAATGTACCCAACCCTGAAAATGCCTTAACCGAGAAGACTGTTCCGCCAACTTAACAAGTACCATCACAACACCGCGCTAAAATACTAGCACACACCGTAGAACTAGAACACACGAATCCAACACAAAGGATCATATCTCAACATAACTTCGCTGCAATGCGTGACCCCATCCAAATATTGGTCCATATTATATACCTTGCTCCCCCTTGCTCAAAATTAATAATCACACGAAATCCGACAATAAGTACCCAAAGTGCATTACCATAACCACGGAAAATCAGAAGATACAATGCCACACAAGACCCGAAAGAACATAATCATTACGCCCTCAATCACACAATACCCATTTATTCATCTCACTCAAATTCCGTTATAAGATCACAATAGAACCATACCATGGGTGCCTAAAACCAAATAATCACAACTCCCCGTAGCATAGAAGAGTAACCCACAAATCATTTCAAAACACGAATAAGCTCAACAGCAACTAAATGACACATCCCTCAGCAATAGCAGTTTGGAACCAACCAATCTGACTCGGTGTAGAATACACATCCCTAATTGGGCCTACCAATGGACCCCAAACTCTCACCCACAAATAGATTAATAACCATTCGAAAGTCCAAAATAACTGAATCAACACACACTATCACTTAGCTAGCTTCGGCCACAACCTCACAGCCCACAACTATGAAACAATCTGCTCCTGAGAACTCCCAGTCTCCAAATTCATAGATACCACTTACCACCATATATGATCCCAACTCCACCACCAGAATGTCTAACACATCTCTCATACACGATTATCCCACGAGGAATACTTCTATAATTCTTTCGTGCCACATAGCAAAAAGTTGAATATCCGTAGTCGATCAACCAGTAGAGTGTCGTAGAACCCAAGAAGTCTCCATAAATCAAACACATCGCCCTTCCCGAAAGGTATACTCTCATCAAGCCATACCAAATCGTAATGTATTTTATCTATTCATCTGAAACCGTCCATGCTGCCTAAGGACTCATGACCTTACCTTCAACACTAAACCGTGACCTTACACATGCAAGTCTCAATCCTACACAACACACCACATATATTGTGCCATCATATACAAAATAAAAGAACTTCCTAGTCTACTCCGAGTCATAGGCACTCACATACTCAATTAGCCAAGAACTTTCCATTTGATCCCACTTTGGAGAAAAAATCACCATACACAACATGCCCCACACACCAATAGGAAATATATACATATCAAATCATGGTATAAACCATCAAGAACTCTCCAAAATACGTTGCACTTAACCAAACCGTCAGGACTGAATCCCTCTAACTCAACCAAGCTACGCAGGTCGCCAAAACCCAAGAGCATTGACACAGATCACGTCTAGAAACTCACCACATCATAAGCACCCAAAGAACCGATCTTACCCATTACCATGTCGATCCAACCTACTACCAAGATGTCCTATTTCTCCAAGTTCCTTCTGAGTTACCTTCAAATTGATTCTTCTCCTTGCCATAATACCACACCACCCTAAGGCTCATAAGCCAATGAATTTCCTCTTTATGTATCCCAAAAGTACCACAACTCAAACACTTACTCTGAAGAGAATTTCCTGCGCATCTAAAGCCATTACCTTCACCTTTCTGATACTGATTTGAAGAATCCATAATGATATATAGGTGCCACAAGTCTTGATACCATCCAATGAAAATCTCAGTTTCTAGCCAAATACACATCCTTAAGATTCCCAATTGTTACATATAAATCTTGAATTCATTAGAACCATTCTCAAGAGTCATTCACTCTGCTCAAATCTCGAATAACCGACCAAACGGACCGAACGACCTGTGCCCCATTATCACACCAACACCATAGTGAGTAACCCACACTCCTAAGCAACCGAGCATTCTCCTATTCCACGCACACTACATCCTTCACAACTAACCACTCAATTATTTCATGATTCCTACATACCCATAGAGTGCGATACAACCTGTATCCAGAAATTCCCTTACTCGATTCATTCTCAAATTCCACCGCTGCAAGTCATAACTAATTCACCAGTATACCTCAAACCAAAACCAATACAACACATAATCGTGCAACAACTCGTCGATAGCAAACACCCCACTTGGCTCAAAGCCATGGAACAACATACACAATAATTAACAATGCCCATACTCTATTACTGCTATAATACTGCAGTGAGATTCAACTAAATCCTTCCTGAGCTCATGTAATGCAAACCATCTAATACTTCAAATTATCTGCAAATCTCGCATTCACCATTGTAATGGTCAGGCCAACTTCCACAAGCGATCTAAACTCAAATTGCAACATATATCATTCACTGGTAAAAGAGAACTCGTTACAAAATAACATAAGGATCACACAACCTCAGGACACCCCGCAGGAGGTAACCTCACATGCTTAGCCTCAAATTGATATCACTCTATACTCCTCCATAATCATAACTATCACGCAATCACTTTATATCCCTGGGTCTGAACTCATAACACAACATGAAGATCTACTTCACTCCACAACTAAACTACATGAGAGGTCCTTCAACACACTCATAGCTCGAGGCCATACGTCAACTCAAAACATAAGTCAAACACCCAATAATCCTTGCTACATTTCCAGCAAACTCTTCTTGTCATATCCAAACAATCTGAACACATCTCACCATCAAATCGTACTCACCACATAGTCATCCAGTCACAAAATCCCACCAATAAGGACACAAACAGACACATAAGTCTCAAATGCACATGCTTACACAATCAAAATCTCAGTACTCAAGCCACAGATAAGACCTGACCTCAAGTCCTCCATACTGGCCCATCATCAACATGCCAAAATCACATCTCGCACCTCAACCATGGAAATCACAAGCCGTCGATGTACAGCTGATACCGAGCGCTCATATGCACATACGAATACGTGGGAGGAATTCAAGGAGTTACGCTTCAAACTGATCCATGTCGCACGATAAGGAAAGAAAGACGGGAAGTATATCCTTAATGTCCTGTAGCCTCTCGAAGATAGGTATGGACGCCATCATACCGATCCGCAAGACTCTACTAGATACTTGCTCATGACTTGTAGAGCCTATGAACCTAGAGCTCTGATACCAATCTGTCACGATCCAAAATCTGCTAGTCGTGATGGCACCTAACCCAACCCGCTATGTAAGCCAACTAATAACTATCAAATTTCAATAATATTAATAAGTCAATTAAATAGAATAAATTATTTGAATCTATTACATTTTCCAAGAACTAGTAGTACAAATCATGAGCTTCTAAGAATAGAGTTTACAAGCCGAAATGAAATAAATGCATAGTCAGTTTGAAAAGTGCATAAACAACACAATTTAATCTAAGGCTACCCCGAACAACAAAGGCAGCTGCAACATGGACGCGGGTACATCTTCAAATCCAGCAACCATCGAACACGGCAACGCCGCAACCAATATCAACACGCAATGTGCAGAAGTGTAGTATCAGTAAAATCGATCCCATGTACTGAGTAAGTAACAAACTTAACCTTAGGTTGAAAATAGTAACGAGATGTCACAAGGTCGGGTCTCAAACCGATATTCTACAACAGTTCACATCAGCATAGTACAAGCAGTAAGGAGGTATCTCAGAAGAAAAAGGGCTCAACCCGTTCATAGTTTCAGAAAAATAGGCATGCTCTTCAATTATTTTAGTGAAACTCAGTTCTTTTGCCAAAAATACCAAAAATACATCTAAGTTTGAAAACTGTGATTTTTCTCAAAATCCATTCAACAATGAGTAAGAAGTTTTATTTTCTTTCCAAATATCAAGTTCAAAAATACCTCTTTGTACTCACATACCAATGTGTGTAAAAAGTCATGAATGACGTGATACTATATAACATGAGGAAAAATGCGTTTCTATGCATATATGTCAAATGTGCATAACAAATGCGATGCAACTCAGTGATATAACCACATGCAAGCTCTCAGAGCATCAATTCACTAAGTCCTCTCAGTCACTCAATCCTCCCAATCACTCATATACAGCGCCTCGGGCAAACATCACTCATATACAACCCCTCGGGCAAACATCACTCAGTAGGTACCTGCGCTTACTGGGGGTGTATACAGACTCTGGAGGGGCTCCTACAGCCCAAGCGCTATATCAAGCCAATCATGACATAAATTAATGAGGCCCTCGGCCTATATCAAACATGCTGCGGCGTGCAGCCCGCTCCCAAAAATAAATATGATACGGCGTGCAGATCGATCCCATAAATAAACATGATGCGGCATGCAGCCCGATCCCATAAATAAACATCACAATCAGGCCTTCGGCCTCACTCATAAATATCCTCAAAATCAGGCCCTCGGCCTTACTCAATCATCAATCTCTCCAGTCTCTCTTTTTCGGGCTCACAATGTCATGAAACTAGCCCAAAAATGATGATGTGATGTATCAATGAATAACAACATAGACTTATATATGATATGCATATGAGTGCGTATGACTGAGTACATAAAACAATGAAAGCATATAACTCCACAACAGAAATGACCTCGGTGGGTCCCAACAGTACCGGCATAAGTCTAAACATGACATCTAGCATAATTGACAACTCAATTACTATATCACATGGTGGAGACACAGATAACAACAAGATAGGGTCATTATACAGTGCCATGGGAACCACAAAGTCCCAATTCACAGGGTGCACGCCCACACGCCCGTCACCTAGCATGTGCGTCACCTCAATACCAATCACATAACACGTATTGCGGAGTTTCATACCCTCATCTCTAAGTTTGGAAGAGTTACTTACCTCGAACGAACCGATAACCATACCGAGCATACCAAGCGTTGCTCCAAAGATGCCATCTTGCGCGTTCCGACCTCCAAACGGCTCGAAACTGACCAACAACAATTCAGATATATCAAACAATGCTAAAGGAATCAACCCCGATCATAAAAGATTGAATCTTGAATCAAAGCCCAAAATTGGCCCAAATCCCAACTCGGACCCGCACCTCGGAACTCGACAAAACTCACAAAATCCGACAATCCATTCAATTACGAGTCCAACCATACTAGTTTCACTCAAACCCGACTCCAATTCGATGTTCAAAACTCCAAAATTCATATTATGAAACTTTAGGCCAAAACCCCCAATTTCCTCTTTATAAATTATCAACAAAAATCTAAAATCGAAGATAGATTCATGGAATATAATCAAAACTGACTAGAGAACACTTACCACAATCCTTGTGATGAAATTTTCTCCAAAATCGCCTCAATCCGACTTGGAAATGTCAAAATGAAGCCAAAATCGTGAACCCTTGTATTTATCATTCTGCCCAGCACTTCCGCATCTGCGGTCAAATTGTCGCATCTGCAGTCATATTGTCGCATCTGTGACCAACTCACCAGCCGGCCCCTTCGCACCTACGGAACAATTTCTGCTCATGCGCACCCGCAGGTGCGATCTTTCCTCTGCACCTTCGATGAGCTCCAACTATGACTTCGTGCGCACCTGCGACACATGGCTCGCACCTGCGGCCATCTCACCTGCGCAATACCCATCGCAAGTGCGGAACACCAGAACCAGCAGTTGCAAATACTGAAGAAATGATCTGAAATTAATCTGAAACACACTCGATCCCCTCGGGATCCCGTCCAACCATACCCACAAGTCACATAACCTAACACGGACCTACTTGAGGCCTCAAAACACATATAACAACATCGAAGCGACGAACCACACCTCAATTCGAACCCAATGAACTTCGAACTTTCAAATTTCTGAAACACGCACAGAAACATATCAAATCATCCCGGAACGAATTCAAAATTCACATTCAAGTCCCAAATGACATGACAAAACTATTCCAACTCTCGGAACCACAATATGAATCCGATATCTTCAAAGTCAACTTCTGGTCAAACTTATGAACTTTTCAAGCCTTCAAATTTCTAAATTTTTTCCAATTATTACTGAAACCTTATAGAAACATCCAAATACAAATTCAGGCATATGCCCGAGTCTAAAATCATTCTCCAGATTTAACGGAACCATCAAAACTCCGTTCCGGGGTCAAATTCTCAAAAAGTCAAACTTGGTCAAACCTTTCCAATTTGAAGCTTCTAGCTAAGAATCATTCTTCCAAATCAATTTTGAATAACCTGAAAACCAAAACTGATGATTCTTATAAGTCATGATACATCACACGGAGCTACTCATTCCCTCAATTAACCGAGCGAAGTGCAAATGCACAAAACGACCGGTCGGGTCGTTACAAATGTTAATAACGACTACAAAAGTGGGTATATATGAAAATGCCACATTATTTTTAGAGGAATTTTTAGAAACCACTATTGTTTAGTGGCTATTAACTTCTCATAGTTTCCATATATATAATTACTTCCTATAACTACTATTCAGTTGTGACGGTAGTGTATCCGTTGTATTCATGAATACAACAATAAAAAACGCCTAAAAATCAGAGGCAGTCCAACTGTACGTGCATGTATTCATGAATACAGTAGCAAAGAGCGCCTAAAATCAGGGCAGTCCAGTTGTACGTGCATGTATTTACATGTATTCTCATCATTTATTCATGAATACAGTGACGACAATCACCTTAAAAATAGGTACGTCTAGTTGTCTAATAACGGAAATAATATCAATTGGCGTGATACACTCCTAATATAACTCAACAAAATCAATTCTAACATGCCTCATTATAAACCCAATTAATTAGAATGACTTTTCAGTTGTATATAACTTTTGTATTTAGTGTTTTGCATTTTTTTTTTATTGTTGCGTTCATTAGATTCAATGTTTATATTTACTGTATTCGCTATTTTATATTCAGTTTATTCAAATGTATTTGTATTGATAATATTCTAGTTATTCCCAATACATGTTATTACTGTTGTATTCAATATAGTTCACTGGTTGTACTCACTGTATTTCTATTTATATTCAATATATTTTACTGTATTTTAAAGCTAAATGTATTCGCTATTTATATTTTGTTCTATTTAATGTTTGTATGCAGTGTATTTCAATATTTATATCATTTATTCATGCATATTGTATGTCCAGTATGCATGAATACAAGTGTATTCAATTGTATTAAAAAAAATACAGACCTTTGAAATACATAAACACAGACACAAATTTATATTTATCTAAAAATACAATGTGATTGAGTGAATTTGTACAGAATACAATGTATTTGTATTATTGTATGTGATTAAATAGCAAAGAAGAGAAGAAAGTTCGTCGGACATGGTGTTTTCCGGCCAAGACTCCTTGTATCGCTTCACTACCTCTTCCAATACAATTTACAACGATTCCAAATCGAGCGCTTCTTCCTGTTTTCTCTCTTACTTACCGCACTAAGAATCCCTCTTTCTCTTCATTCTCTCTGTCGCTCAAGGTATCTCCGCTTTATTTTTTTGATTATAGGTTTACTTTCATGTTTGTGATTTTGAGATTTTTAAGCTTTTTTTCATGATTTGTTTTTCTTTCGTTTATCTATTATTCGGCTATTTTGCTCGAAGAGAGAGAAGAAAGAGAGAGGGAAAGAAAGAAAAATTCTGAGAGAGAATCGTGTGTTAATTGAAAGAAAGAGAGATGAAAAACATAAATAGCGTATTTCATGTCTCAGTTCTAGTATTATCATAAATACTTATTTTGCTATAAATTATAAAAGGTAGCTATAGGAAATAATATTTTGAAATAATTTTGCTTTATACTCCCTCCGGTCTATAATAAGTGACCAATTTGCTTTTGGCACGCCCATTAAGAAAATACTAAATTCTATACAAAAATACCTAGTATGACTAAACTACCCTTAATTAAATATTTAATGTGAGGAGTAAGAAAACTTTTTAGGGATATGTACATAAGGGTAATTTTGTAAAATAAAATTGAATTCTTTCTTGATTATATAAATGGACACTTATTTTGGACCAAATAAAAAAGCAAATTGGTCACTTATTGTGGACCGGAGAGAGTAATAAATAAGGTGTATATCTTTGCTATAGGAGGTAAAATTTCTTTATTTTTACTTTCCTGGACGGATAGGTCCACCCAAGCCCTTAGCTAAATGGGCCTACACCTTTACCTAAGGGAGAAATTCAAAAGTAGCCAAATTTATAAGCTGTCATTCAAAAATAGCCACAATTTCAAAAGTAATCGAAATTTAACCACTTTTCATGTAAAGATAAATTTGAACAAAATCTATATTTAAAATCCGGAAAATACTCCAGCATAATATATTGGAGTTCCAGCATAAGTATACTGGACTTCCAGCATATTATGCTGGAGCTCCAACACACGAAAAGTTCCAGCATAATATACTGGAGATTAAAAAGTTCCAGTAAAATAGTGGCTATTTTATAATAAATTTGCAAAGGTTAACTATTTTTGAACGATCAGTCAAAAAACTGGCCAACCCCTACTATTTTTACTTGCCCAAATCCACCAATAACTACCAATCAATTGTCCACCCAGCCCCATCTTGTATCCAAATCAAAGACCCACTTTCCCTTGGCGGGTAAGGCATCGTCCGTCAACAAGCCTTTTTCCGATTCCTCCCTTCCTCACTGTCAATGAACTTTCCTTTCCTTCTACATTCTTCCACACCCAAATCCTTCATCCCAACTCAATAATTAACATCTTATTTCTTAAATACATATATTATTCTCAAAACCAATCAATCGATCAGTCACCGTTCAAATCTTTATCTTCTCCGATCAGTCATTAAAATTCTCCGATATGCAACACGGCGACGTTAGCTCTCCCTATCACCAGTATTACCAGCCTCACTTTCAGAACCCTAACCCTAACCCTAGCTCTACTCCCGCCGATCCTCCATATACCTCGCCCACCGTCCCCGGCCAATTCGCCTCAGCTCCGCCGGTTGCTTCCGGCGATTACTCCAACTACGCCTCCTCATACCCGCCGTACCCTCAGCCTTCTGCCGATCATGCCCCAAACCCACCTGCTCCGTACCCTTCAAACCCCAGCTCTCAATCGTCCTATGGTTTCCCTCACCTCGATGCTCCACAGCCGAACTATTACCCTTATGATCAAAATCAAACGCCTGTGAGTTATGATTTTTCTGCCCCAGGGGCTAATTATCAGACACCAAATCCTCCTAATTACAATTCATTGAATTCGTCAGCTCCTTATTCATCGACCTCATTTGGTGTCTCCACAGGGACTAATTATGGCAATTCGTTTGAGAATAATGCTAATTATGGTACTTCGTTTGAGAATAAAGCCAATTATGGTTCGTATGGAGACCAGGGATTGTATGATGATGGTGTTTACAAGTATAATGGGAAGAAAGAGGAGTCATATGGTGGAAATCGATCACAATCAAGTGCTGCGGGGGTGATGTTTGATGATTACGGAAGACCTATGGATGTTTCAAGTGGGAGGGAGCAACGGGGACCTGCCAGTACTCCGAAAATTGTGAAAGCAACACCTAAGATTGAGGACCAACATGATGTATCAGGTGGTGTTTTGAAGTTTCGTGTGAAGCTTTTATCCGAAGGCTTTGGTCAGTCCGACATGGATGTGCTCTGTCAGGTTCGAATACTGTAGTATTTTTGATATTTCTGAATCTTTGGATCAGAAAAGGGCCTGACTTTGGGTCTTGTAGTTAGTTAACACTTTGCCTGCTTTGTTTATGTTAATTTATTTATGTTCCTTTTGGTTAGTACTTGTTTAGTTGTTGTCTTTGAGTTTTGATTGAGAAAGAATTTTGTTTCAGATTGGTCTAGATGGAATTCGCATACTTGATCCTGCGACTAGCCGAACTCTAAGGATATATTCACTTGAGAACGTGACTAGAATGGAGGTAAATTTGTTGTGTTGAGCTTATTGATTCTGTTAAGCATCTTTCTTCTGAATTAAGTTAATCTCTTATGTTTTTAATGTCAGGTGTTGGATTCATATATATTTGCATTTTGGGCCAAAACTTCTGTTGACGTTGAACCTAAACGTATCAGGGTGAAATCAAATAGTTATACCACGAACAATATCCTGGATGCAGTGACAGCAGCAAGTATTCAGGTTAAGAGATCTATTTAGTGTTGAAAAGTTTGTTAGCATCCCTGTGTATGCTTTCTTTTTAAGTCATATCTTTTAATAGATGATTACACCCTTTTACTTTTCTTTTTCTGGCTTGGTATCATTCTAGATTCAAAGAGAACGTGAAATATTTTATTTGACATTGTCTCTTGGTAACAGACTTTTTGCATTGCTGCTCCATCTTGATGCATGTAGTCCACTTTACATGGCCAAAATAGGATTCTCATACTCGGGTAATAATAAGAATGACTCTGAAAGAAGTGTCTAAGCATATACCTAAAACGATTGACGGTCGTCTAAAACTTAGTTCTTCTTGATCTTTTCAATAGAAGCTTCTATTTTTGCTGTTATCTACCAGTTGAGCTTCAACTGGACTTCTGACATATCAGGGATGACATAGTCTAGTAAGCCACTTGGGTAAACAGTTTTGAGGATGAGAGGCAGAAAGGCTCTAATTTTAATTGGCTATTTTAGGTAAACAGTTTTGTGGGCTATTTTAGCTAAGTGAGGGAGGCTGCAGGAGAGTATTATAATGGTTGACAAGGTCAATGGATTTGTCGGTTAAGTTTCTGGCATTCAGGTGCTGAAACATTGAAAGTGTTGTACAGGCTCACGGACATATGTGCACAAACTCCAAGAGTAATCAAACTGGGGAGCAGGTGTAGAAGTTGTAGAAGTAGGTTGATTTGTTCGTTTCTATATCTGGTATCAATTTTAGACTCGCCAAGTGATGGTTGGTGTGTGGTTCATGAGTAGGAGGAAGCAACAATATTACATGTGCAGCTTCATATTTTGTAAAGGATAATGCTCGAATACATTTAGCAAAGAAGCAGAATGGAACAGCAAAAAGCGGACAAGGTTCATGGGCTTGAAGAGCAAGTTAGGGAAAATTAAAAAATCTTCATCATCCTCTTGATGCATTATCAGTGAAACTTCATTTACTTGATAAAAAAAAGTTATGGAAAACTAAAACCTACCAAAAACATATGAATATAATACTATAATGATCAAATTGCAATGAAAATATCTAATTTCAACTTCCGGGACATAATAATGCCGGTATTGGCTTTTTTACTTTGTAGATGTGCAGAAATCTATTGATGTATCAAGACTGCAACTTGCACCTCTTTGTGCTTCTCCATAAATTCTCATCCACGACAAAGAACAACTAGGGTTTTAATTAGAAGAGTTCAGTTATTATTAAGTATATGTGGCTGGTAGCCACTGCCCTTCTTACTGATATTTTATAAGATTCATATTCTTCTAGTCGAGCAACCACTATAGACAACATTAAGTTTTAAGGTTCAATAATTTTTCTGTTAAATAGTTTTAGCTGGTGTTCTCATCTTGTTTGACTTAGGATTTAGATATAATCATGATTGTGAGCTCCTTAAATTGGTTTTCTATGATCCTTCTCTTTGCTGTCAACCGTATTTGCCTTTTTGGTACATTTGCTCATTGCTTCAATATTTCTTCTAAGCTAGTCATAAGCATGTACTCAGGCTGGTATTCTGGTGTTTAGGTCAAGGAAATGGGTGAGAGTAGTAGGCCTTCAGACTCAATCAAGGGATCTGAGTCAGCTGCTGAGAAGAAGAAAGGTTTTGATTGGATGAAATTGATGAGGCCCCTCAATGAAGAGAAAGATCACTGGGTTAGATATAATTCAACGGCTATTTATTTCTTTACTCTTTAGTTGCAGAATTTCCTTCTATTTCTGCTGAATGAAACTTGTGCAAGGATGTAAAATTGGCAACTCGTCTTTTTTCTCTTTAGCCCCGTTTTTTTCTCATGCAGGTTCCTGACGAAGCAGTTCGAAAGTGTACTGCTTGTGGGACCGACTTTGGTGCTTTTGTACGAAGGGTGAGCATTTATTCTAACAGTTTTAGTCTATGCTGCGTGGACTCTCCAAAATGATGCCGCACCGGTGTCAGATCCTCCAAAAATGCACTACTTTTGGAGGATCTGATATGCACCGGGAGACATTCTTGGAGAGTCCGGGCAACATAAGCTTTAGTTGTGTAAATGTCACATTTGCATCTTGTATTTGCCTGTTCGATATTTTTCACTCATACTCCTATAAATTTGTGACTGTGACAGCACCACTGCAGAAATTGTGGGGATATTTTCTGTGACAAATGCACTCAAGGTAGAATTGCTTTGACTTCAGATGAAGATGCACAACCAGTTCGAGTTTGTGACCGATGCATGGTAAGCCTGCATGAAATTAATATTATGATTTCCTCACCTATGATTTTCTCTAAGTGACATTCTTATTTGTCTTAACACTCTTTTCCAGCACATAGATCCTTTTCCCAATTGTTTTCTGCATTGACTATTCCTTATTTCCTTATAATGTTGGTGGAATGAGCTCTCACTTGACGACAGTGTGAAACTCTCTCAGTTCCGTTAGCTCTAAGCCGGAATGGAGCTTTAACAGTATTTTCCACTGCCATTGAAGAAATTGCTCTTTTGCAGAAATAACTCGCCTCCTACGGATAAAGTTTTGTTCTAGGACTTACCCTTATTCTTTCCCAATTTGATTGTGTTTGTTCATGCTCATGCGTTATACCTCAGCCTATCACATTTTGTGGGTGAGTTGTTAAGGTCTTTCAATCTGTACTGAATGGTACAGATCTGAAGCAAGTACAGATCTGAAGCAACACAAGTATGAAGTTTCGTGTCAGGTTTACACGTGCTATGCTTGTAACAATCGTGCTCCTCTGTAAACAAATGCTCATAGAAAAAAACTATCGCCCTTCTACCTCCTCCTCCCTCATGAACTACCCTATTTACCTCATTAGTGTCACCTCCATTTGCACAATTGCACATACAACACTAACACATGTAATATTCCTCTTTCTCAGATTCTCAGCTGTCAAGATAGATCTATTGCTGCAACCCTTGCTCATTGAAGATACTAGCATCTAGTGAAATTTTGGCTGAATATGGTCACATGTCATTTGTAGGGAAAATTGACGATACCTGTTTTATTATTCTACTTCCGTCAGCCGGCTTAAAGCTAAGGAAATGTTAAAAAATGAGGCGTTAAACTTTTGTTTTTATGAATTTTGCCATCTTAATGTCTGGTGTTTATTGTATGTATTATCCGAAGCTTTGCCACTCTTTGGTGACAATACTTTTCTATGTTTACATTTGTTTATAGTAGTTATTATCATGTTCAACATGTTGATCCTCTGTATGTTTGCATTTATTTGTTTTTGTTGGCCATAAGAGCCTTTAAGCGGTATTCTCAAAAGATGTATTGAGCTCGATAATCTTTCCAGTATTCTTAATGTTGCTTCTCATTTTGCAGGCTGAGGTAACTCAGAGGCTCAGCAATGCTAAAGCAGCGGTTAGAGTGGCTGCATTGCCAAGTCATGTAGACCTTGCGAAAAAACTCCAGGTAAAATATGTACTTCAAGGTTCCATCATTATTTATTTTTGCTGAGAAATATGTGTTTTTGAGATAGATTATTGAAAGCGTAGTTTGACAATTCATAGTACATCAGCAGTTTCTGTTGTAGAAAGATAACCATTTTGGGACAACTTAATTAGAAAAATAGGATATATGATATAAGCTAGCAGAAATTCATGAATTTGTGTGTTTTACCAAGCATCTGGTTGCAGTTGCATCTTTGGCTGACGGTTTAATTTTTCAATGTAATCTTTTGTCGTTGCATCTTAAGCATTTGGTGCTAATATCTCTGATTGACTTTTATGACAGGAGGAGATGGACAAAAAGCGGAAGACATCAACAGGTATTAGCCACTGCTGAGACAATTTCTTTTTCAATTCAAATAACATAGTTGCACAACCAATGCTATCTGGAATTGGCTTGCAAAGTTTCTATGGCGACTCTATTGGTGATTTTTCTTTCCCTGAACCAAACATATCTATTATTTTCAGGTCATACACCACAGGAATCCAGAAGGATGAGAGAGGTTGCATGTCCTACTTGCACTGTCCATTTGCAGGTTTAACGTTATATGCGAGAACTCTTTTCCTATTTGTATTATAGATTTATAGTTGAACCTAAAGGATTGATTTTCACTCTACAGAACTTTATAGCTCCATTCTATTAGACGAAATTCCCAATGTTCCCATCTCAATCATTCTTTGTTATTCTAAAAACTTCACAAGGTGGTTTCATGTTGTCCTGTTCTGGCTAGACCCCTTAAGAAATTAAAGAATCTTTTCAAACATATAAAATTTACTAGTTTGAATAATTAGCCAAATGGAGGGGAGAAAGGAATAAAGAAAGGAGTACTGCTGAGATTTGTAGAATTGTAGATCTTATAATCGTATAAAAAGAAAGGATATTTGTTGATTTTATAACTTTGAAATGATGGAATGTGTCTTCGGACCTAACACAAGATAAATGTGAGGCCAAACCTTCTAGAACTTCAAAAAGCTGAAAAAGTTGTTGGAGGAGTGAAATTTGCACGACCATATTTCATGAAATGTGGTAAAACGTGAAATGCAAGTACTGTTTTACCTTTGTTCCTATTGCCAAAACTTTTTATAATATTAACCAGCAACCTCTGCTAGGAAAGTATCTAATGCCAGTTAAATTGCAGGTTGAAGTCCCAGCTTCTGGATCAGAAACGATAGAGTGCAGTGTCTGCCAGCATCCATTTCTTGTTAGTGCTCATTGAGATGCAGGGTCGTCGTCATGTTTTGCTTTGTGGTATTCGTATATGCTGGGATTGGTTAGACGCCACCACAATGGTCCTTCCAACTTAGTATGATTGTTTTTGAGGGTATCACGATCTGTATTTATTGGTCTTTGTAGTAATCTCTTTCAATAATGTAGATTTATACACAAAATGCAGTAATTTTTATGATCTTTTCCTCTCTCGTGTGCATGTATAGAACGTCCTTTTTGATGGGAAGTACTTGCAGAAGTGATGGGACTAACTTGTTCAGTTCATTGTGCAAATTATTCAGTTTTCTGCATTTTGAATCCTTGTTTTTCATTTGCGTTTAAACCTCTTATGTTGAACATATTCCTACTTTGCAAAACCATAAAAGGATTCATCTACCGAGGAGCAGACAGGAATTACAAAAAGAAGGGGGGTAAAAGAAAATAAAGGTGTAGGAAATAGAGCAAGATTCAGTATTAAAGCGGGAAAGCTGTCCTGTCAAATATTTACATTGCTGATAAATTACGGCCTAATGTTAGCCTACCGTCATGGTTTGATTGAGATGCGTTAAATCTTCTTCAGCTCGCCTTGAAGTCAAAGTCAGATATTTTCGATATTAAAGAATGAAAGCATAAAAAGTAGAGTAGTTTATTGCGAGAGATGAAGTTGCAGACGTGCAGGGCATTGGGCAACCCCCGTAGTTTCATTATGCATGTCTTAACAGAGGTGCGTTCAGTTGGTCTAATCAAAGACGCTAAAGTTTATGTGATAGATCCTTGACAAGAAAATTACGTTTATTTTCACTATGATTCTTTCTGTGTTTTTGGAACGAAGCCTCCCCAAAATCTCCTCTCTTTCCAATCTTTTTTCTCTTTTTCTGGTAATTATTGCTTGCCTCTTAAAAAATGAATTATTTTATGATTTTATAAAGTAATGAATAAATTTATGGAGCAGCAGATAAGGTAAAATATTTAGGGAATTCTATCAGTTTACACCTTATACATGCCAGCAGCGCTTCTTGTTGTAGATTTAAATTTGGGTTACAAGTATTTGTAGAGCAAATGTGAAAGGGCGAATAGATTACTGTCTGGAGATTTTGATTTGATTTGACTTAGTAACGCGTGAAAGTGTCATCAAATATCAGAAGGCCCCGAATTAAGATCTTCTACTAATCGAGGGATCAATAGTATACTTGGACCAAAAAATAAAATAAACTACCCAGTAGGTGAACTCGGTCGGTGAACGCGCAAAAAATAGTAGTCGTAGACGCGCGTGAGTCACACGCACCGGTGTATAAATAGCCCATTGTCCGAAGACGAATTGGCATATTTGAAATATTGAATATTAGAGAGAGAATTGAAAATGGCTTTGCCTTTGAAATTGAAGGAGACGTTCTTCATATCACACGGATCCCCTACGCTTTCTATAGATGAGTCTTTGCCCGCCAGGCATTTCTTGAAAGGTTTTAGAGAAAGATTTTTAAATCAAAAGCCGAATGCGATATTGATGATTTCTGCTCATTGGGAAACTTCTGAACCAACTGTTAATTCTATTCGTGGCCGCCATGATACCATTCATGACTTCTACGGCTTCCCTAAACCCATGTACCAGGTGCTTTAATTCGTCTCTCTTCTCTGTTTTTTTTTTTGTAATTCATAGCCAAACAAGAAGAAGCTATTAATTGATGAAGGTTGACTTCTGTTTAGATAAATTTAGTTTGACCTCACAAGAACATGGGATGTTAACCAAATTCCAAATATCAGAGAATATGATCATAACAACTCAGCCATATCTAGATCCCTTAATTCCTACTTCTCTACTTTTTTTGTCAAACCATCTTGGTTTCTGAATAAATGAAGCCAACGCTTTGATTTGCCTGTCTCAAGCGTTGCTTCCTTATGTCGCAACATGTGGATGGTTATTGACAACCTTGCATATGTTGAAGTAAGCTTCTTTAGTTACAGAGAGTTTTGGAGTTTACAGATTCTTGTTTCCTTTATGCTGATTATATGAAATCATAGTAGTAGTTATCCATTTGTTTCTCTATTGTATTATAAAACTGTGAATACACTATGCCATCAATAATTAAGCTGGGTATGGACTTTTCTGAAGCACATCGTCAGAGATCACTGTTTGATCAAAAGGTGATTATCTTTGGTTAAACTAATTAATTTATTATTTAAGAGGTTAATCCTAGTTAAAGAAGTATAAGTGATGTAGGAGATGCACTAGATATTAAAAGCTTTGAATGCAATAATGCGTTACAAGTATCAAATATTAAATGGCAATAAATGACACCAAATGTAAATAAAGAGGAAGATTCACCCAATATTGAATGAGGTGGATGATTCCTCTCTCTGACAACAATGATGAGTAGCAAGAATCTATGAAAGTATTGAAGACTTTCTCGGATCTGGTGGAAATGACGAGGAATAATCCAATAAAACGAATCTCTTTAGAAAGGTGTTCTTTGTATTTATCTGGAGAGTTCGCTTTTCAAAAGAATTCTTATCCCTTAGAATATTACATGCCTTTTGCCTTATCTCTCATTCTATTTATAAGTGACATTCCCCCAAAGAACCCTAAAAGTACAAATACAGAAAATATTCAATGGAATATTCCCTCTAAAGATCCCAATACAAAACTAGTTGTTACCGCTGCTCATAACACTCGACCTCGGCCGTGGTTGACTGCTCGACGACAAGTTCTGTTAATCACTGGTCGACCTCGGCCAAATTGCTCATGATAACCACCTCTTCGTGTTGAATTTCCTCGGTCAGATTTTGACCCATACAATCACATTCCTTTTAATCTCCACTATTAATAATATTCTAGTTCAAACTTTTTTTTGCATTAGTTATTTCAAAGTCCCATTCCAGAATTTCAAAAAGTTTGAGCTTATCCAATTGTTGAATATGACAAATTGGACTCGAACTTTTTTTGGCACACAAACTACCCAATATGAAGTGTTTTCTTGAAATTAATTGCATGATAGGGTTGAAATCCTAACAGTGTTTTCTTGAAATTAATTGCATGATAGGCATGAAATCCTAACTCCTACAAATCTTCTTGAACTGACCATTCCTCTTCTGCAATGACTCTATTTTCAATTTTCAGCTCAGTTACCCTGCACCAGGAGCTCCAGAATTGGCTAAAAGGGTGAAGGAAGTTCTCATGGCATCAGGGTTCATGACAGTGCACGAAGACAAAAAACGTGGTTTGGACCATGGTGCATGGGTCCCTCTCATGCTCATGTACCCGGAAGCAGACATTCCAGTCTGCCAGCTCTCGGTCCAGCCCAATAGGGATGGTACTTATCATTACAACATGGGAAGAGCATTGGCCTCCCTCAAGGATGAAGGTGTCCTCATAATTGGTTCTGGATCTGCCACTCACAACTTAAGGGCTCTCGGTTCATCCAAAAGTGTTGCTTCTTGGGCTTTAGAGTTTGACAATTGGCTTAAAGACGCCCTTCTCAGTGGAAGGTACATTCTTATAATCCACTTACTTGCATGCTTAACTGGTGAATCAAGGACTGAGTTTTTTTAAAAGCTCATTTATTTCAAGTCTGAACTTATAGAGCTGAATGTAATCACATACATATCTAATGTTGATCGACGTGGTTGATATGTTCTTGCACTATATGTCAACATGCTAATATCTGTCAGGAAATTGCTCCAAAGTAACATCTGATATCATAAGCTGCATATTTTTGTGTGTGCATCCGCATTTAGTTGGCATTGAAGCACTGTATTTGACCACATCATTAGCCACGGAGACTCAAATTAAAGTCAATGCAAATGCTAGTTAAAATGATCACGCCTTTAGATATATACTTGCTCTAGGGCTATCAAAAAAAATATATAGTTGTGCTAGATATTGTGTCAAATAAAAGAAACAATAGGAAATCTTGTGTCACAGCCAAAATTATCATATTTCAAATGCTGTGTATATTTTTATATACTATTCTGTGTTGAGTTCAAGAGAGGGAGTACTGTGCTTGAATTAATTCATGTGTGTCTGATTGAGTCAACGTTTTCAAAATTCTCGTGTAAGAACTTAAAAGGTTAATTGCGAAAGTGAAGGAATATGAATCTTATTGTACATCAATTTAAAATGTGCAAAGGAGATAATCAGATTACACTTATTCCATTGTGTTAGCGACATGCTCTAGTTATTCTTCCTACTATCCTTGCTCATCCTGTCCTTTTCTTTTGCTCCGTTATTCTTGCCTTTTTAAACTTTTTGTTGGTATCAGTTCATGGTTAAAAGCGTAAGAATTCTCAAGTGAATAAGATGTGTATTCTCTGCTTATACCAGAGTAATTTCTTTCATTTTGGGCTTATATGTTGTTTTATGTTTAATACACTCCTATCTGTTATGCATATTTGTAATACTTCAGAAATGCGATAATGAAAACAGTCTTGATCTATCTCGTTAAATGAAGTGTACTATATTTCATCTTTCTCTTTTAAAGTTACGTTTTTGTGCTTGTCTGTGAGATGATAGGCATTATAATAAGCCTACTGGTAACTTCCATATTTTCAGCTTATGTAGTAGCCATCTTTTTGTAGGCATCAAGATGTTAATAACTATGACATGAAGGCTCCGCATGCAAAAGTTGCACATCCATGGCCGGAGCACATCTATCCTTTACATGTTGCGCTAGGTGCTTCTGGTGAAGGCACAAATGGAGAGCTTATTCACCACAGCTGGGATCTTGGTGCACTTTCTTATGCTTCCTACAAGTTTTCTAGCCTGAATAGGCCTTCTTAGATGAATGCTTGTTGTATGTATTTTTAGTTTCTGGTGGTATTGAATGTTTGAACTTCTCAAATTGAATTTGTCTTAAAGAATAAATTAAAAAGATTAAATTGTTGTGATGACCAAAGTTATAAACTCTTGAGCAGAAGTATATTATGTGCAGTACTATATTGTTGTGATCCAATTGGTGTAATTGGAGGTGATGAAGATTCAGAGCTTTGAGTAGAGTAGAAGTTCCATAAGCTTTATTATGTGCCATTAAAATTCTTTTTGTTCAACCGTAAAAAAAAAAATCACAAGACTAGTAGTACTTTGCAGTAATTAACATCTTGAGGAGGAAGTTAGAAGGCCATAGACATAAATGACAGAGACTTAAAGAAGGGGCAGTCTTCGTGTTTTGCTTTGGGGTATTCCTATATGCTGGGATTGGTTAGAAGTCATCGCAATGGTCCTTCCAACTTTGTATAATTGTTTTTTGAGGGTATCAAGATCTGTATTTATTTCAATAATTATACACAAAGTGCAGTCATTTTTATGATCTTTTCTTCTCCTGTTTGCATGCATAGAACGTTCTTCATGATGGGAAGTACTTGCAGAAGTGATGAGACTAACTTGTTCAGTTCATTGTGCAAATTATTCAGTTTTCTGCTTTTTGAATCCTCGTTTTTCATTTGCGCCTTATCCTCTTATGTTGAACATATTCTTGTCTTTGCAAAACCATAAAAGAATTCATCTGTCGAGGAACAGACAGGAATTACAAAATGAAGGGGAGTAAAAGAAAATAAAGGTGTAGGAAATAGAGCAAGATTCAGTAATAAAGCGTGAAAGCTGTCCTGTCAAATATTTACATTTCTGATAAATTACGGCCTAATGTTAGCCTACCGTCATGGTTTGATTGAGATGCGTTAAATCTTCTTCAGCTCGCCTTGAAGTCAAAGTCAGATATTTTCGATATTAAAGAATGAAAGCATAAAAAGTAGAGTAGTTTATTGCGAGAGATGAAGTTGCAGACGTGCAGGGCATTGGGCAATCCCCCATAGTTTCATTATGCATGTATTAACAGAGGCGCATTCTGTTGATGGTCCAATCAAAGACACTTTTATGTGATAGATCCTTGACAAGAAAACTACGTTTATTTTCACTACTATTCTTTGTCTTTTTGAAACGAAGCCTCCCTAAATCTCCCCTCTTTCCAACCCTTTTCCCTTTTTCTCGTAATTATAGCTTCCTATTTTGCCTCTTAATAAATGAACTCTTTTATGATTTTATAATTATGGAGCAACGGATAAGGTAAAAGTCGAAAGATGTAGGATATGCTCCCGAATGGAGCTCAAATAAATTTGTTTTCCCTCTTGTCAAAGCTCCCAAACTGAGCGCAAGTTGGCTTTGATTATAGGGAATTAGAACAGTAAATCCAAAATATAGTAAGTTCACAGCTATTTAGGGAGTGCTATCAGTTTACACAATATGCATGCCCGCGCTTCTTGCTGTACATTTCAATTTGCGTTATAAGTATTTCTAGAGCAACTGGGAAACGGCGAATACGTTACTGTCTAGAGATTTTGATTTCGTTTTGTAAATTTACCAGGTTTTAGTGCGCAAGAATTTTGCAATAATGCTTGAAAGTGTAAAAAGTATCAGTATTTCCCCCTCACAAAGTCACAATCAATTAACTCCTCTAAAACATTGCATATATTTCTCACTAGATTATTTCAGATAGAAGCAACAAGAAATTGCCACTCCAGAACCTAATATAAGGATATCATACAGGACTCTATACACGAGACCAGTATAGTGTTTTCGTATCACTAACCTTTACATCTTTATAACCTAGTGGAATCTTCAACTTCCACAAGTGCTGGAAAATATTACAAAACTCCACCATGACGGTATTACTACTAAAGACTCCTACTGTACACATTTAGGAGACGAGAAACCACAGCAGGAACTAAAGAAGTTTATTCTGAGAAACAGCCTGGCATAGCTCATCCTCGTAGAATAGAACTCTATTAGAACCCAAGGACTTGCTAAGGGGTTTTGGTATAACAGATGGCACCAAACACCTTGAAGGAAATGGAGATTCAGGGAAAAGAACAGCTGCAATTTGCTCCATCTCTGTAAACTTGAGACGGGATAGGGACCTGGGACCATGCTTAGGAGCCTGAGGTCTGTGAATCCATGGACTTTTCCCATCCCCTTTGCTGCAAAGTGACAGCTATATTAGACAATTCAACACATAAATCTCTTAATCATCTATTGTTGCAAGATCATAATATACCTTGCAAAAGGGCAGTGATCAGCAGGGAAAGGAGTCATGGTTCTTAGCATATCTTGCCGCATTCTATCTGGAGTAGTATAATTGAAATGGAATTGTCTTGCCAGAATTACCTGTCCCGTTTACACCAGCTATTATACATTACAGATTCTTACGTGGCTTAAATTTTAAAAGAGAAGAGTAGAGAGAGAGAGAGAGAGAATGACTCACTGTCATCCTAATCTTGTGAGAGACGTGGAAAACTGATTTTAGTTGGTCATGTTGAAGGTGGCAAACTATTTTAACCTTAAGCAGAATACATAAAAACTATCAGCTAGTCAGCCAGATAATCATAAGACTTCAAACAGAAATAGTTTAATAAACAGCAGGAATTGGATGTCTCAGTGACAGAAGGATTAGTTTGGATAAATCTTCTCAAAAACTAGATATCATACTCTCGAGATTTCAAAAAACATATATATAAATGATAACTAAACACATCAAGTGTCATATTACACTATGTCACCCGGTCTTTGTAATATAGGCCATAGCATTCTCCAAACAGCTAATTCAGCTTATCAGCTAGTCCTTTCTGTCTATTTCTCTTGCAAATTTTAACCTTCTTTTTGAATTCAAGTTTACCTACAATGTTAATATTCAAGTAGCCAGGTATCAGGTGATGCTAACAAGCAAGCTAGGAGGAGAGAGTAAAGGAAAAGAAACCAAAAGATCTGCTTGGAGAGATAGTAATATTCACGACTAGCTTCAAACTGTGAAGAACTGATGACATCAATCATGCTAAGAGATAACAAGGGGACCAGACATAGATTTGCTGAACCATTACAAAAATATCGTATGTCAATGTTACTATTTCCATTTTATTGCTTACTGTTAAACTTGTTCAAACACATAAAAGCTAGTCTTTCTGTGCAGATACTGAATAAGTCATGCTAATTCAGATTGAATCAACTGAAACACTTACATTGACCTATAAATCTAAAAATAGTACAATTCAACCTTCCTCTCGTGTTTCCATTGCCAATAATTTTTCATATTCTCTACCTCAAGTGAAATAAGACTCAACATCTACCTTTAGAGAATGCAAGTTAGGCAAATTGACATTTACAAGAATATTCAGGAACAAAGCCTGAGCTGGACTAGGGTGCAATAAAGAGGAAGAGAACATTCTATACCAGCAAATCCAATGGAAGTGACTCAAGCCTTGACTCCGACATGCCTTCTACAGCTTTCGGTGTCTTTGGTGTCATCTGCAAAGTATTCTGTTTGGCTAAATCCATGGGTGAAGTCGCAGCACCCAAACAATATCTCACAGGAGATAGAACCATGGAACTCTCATCATTAACATTATCTGGAAGTACAATTTCCTCATTAGCATTATCTGCGTTCCTTACCACCACTCTTTTCTTCCAAAGATCAGTACAACATTTAGCAGCAGAAACCTTGGTGTACCGAAGCTGTGCCAGAGCACCTGGTCTCAGATACATGCTCTTTGTACTCCTCGACCGCCTCTTCTGTTTTGGAATTTTGCATTGGCCATCTTTAGGAGACACCTTTCCCATACTACTCTCTTTCTGTTTCCTCTACTTGGCAAGCACTTAGTGATCTCCTCCACTTTACTCAAATTTAAGAGTAAATCTAACCAAAATTTCTTTCCATGTTAACCTGAAAAAGTAAAAAAGGATAAAAGGAAATAACTTATCGAAACAGGAAGATGCTCATACTTTCAGAACTATTTGGTATGAAATAGAAATGTTCCCCTAAGAAATGATTTTTCAATGTTTCATTACCCTTGAAATTAGAATATTGTAAAATGTTTTCTACAAGGTGTCTAAAATGCTAAACTAACTTCAGTAATTTACTGTAAGAAGCCATTTTTCTTTAAAAATACCTCAAAGCTTTTCCAATCAACAGATCAGCAATATCACAGAAAGCTATCCTTATAGCCTATCCTACAATTATCATATGTCGCCTTATTTTACGAAAAAATAAAATGTAAAATATTTTCTCTCACATTACACTTTCTATGGAAGACATCTATCCTTACCAAATGCAATCTAAATTCACATGAAGCGGCAAAATATGAAGCTAGAAGGAATTTGATTTCTCGGAAGAAGTGACTGAAGAATTCTTACAGAAGCTAGACACAAATTCTTCTGATAATTGATATTGATGCGGACAACCTTCAAAAACATCTTGAATATTGTCCTACCTACAGAAAAACAAGCAAAAATCCACAGCTGAAACCCAGAATTCAAGCAAACAGAAGTGCGCACACCTAAAAGAAAAACCAGAAACAAAATAGAAAAAAAAAAATGAACCTCCAGGACGAGTACAATAATTTATCACACACACACACAAAATCAAACAGAACAAAAAGGAGAGTTAGAAATTAGGAACCTGCAATAGAGCAAAAAGAGAAGAATTAACCCTAGCAAATGGGAGAAAGGGAGGGAAATGAGAATGAATTGACTGACTGGAGAAAAAATTAGGGATTTGGTAAGGATTGCTTATTTGAATTTGTTGTGAATGACCCGCCAAAACTTTTGGACTCCTCTTGTGGGGCCCGATCCCCTCGTGAGTGTGTCGTAATGCTCACGTGGTGCCTTGATATTGGAAGTACTGACTGTACTTTCCGGGCCCAATTTAGAATCCTATGTTAGGGGCTTCTGACGTGGATTCCTCTCCCCCGCCGCTGATGGCGGAGAGTTTGGTTGTTGCTTCTTAGATTTTGTTGTTGACTCGTTTCTGATTACTGGAGTATTTAATTAAGAGATGACGCCTGTTTTTCCTTTTTCAAATTTTTATTTTTAGAGGGAAAATAAGATGTACTAAAGGAGATTTAATTGCAGATATACCCTATATGATCTGTAGATGAAAAATATTTCTTTCAATATACTGGTGAAAATGAGATTAAAGGAGACAGAGATTAGCTGGTGTAAAGAAACTTTATGAAACTGGCAAAAGATATTGGAATAATCTAGTGGAATTTTTAGAAATTCCTATTGTTTAGTGGTTATTAATTTTCTAGAGTTATCATATACATAATTACTTCCTATAGTTACTATTCAGTTGTTGCGGTAGTGTATTCATGAATACAGCAGCAAAAGCGCCTAAAAATTAGGGTACGCGCATGTATTCACATATATTCGTGTCATGTATTCATAAATAGAGTAGCAAAAAACGCCTAAAATTAGGGCAGTCCAGCTCGCGTCATGTATTCATGAATACAGTAACGGAAATCACCTTAAAAATAGGTATGTCCAGCTATCTAATAACAGAAATAATATCAATTAGCGTGATAAACACCTAATATAACTCGACAAAAATAATTTTAACTTGTCTCATTATCAACCCAATTAATTAGAATGATTTTTCAGCTGGATATAATTTTTATATTTAGTGTGTTTCAACATTTTTTTTACTGTTGCATTTATTAGATTCAATATTTGCATTTACTGTATTCGCTATTTTATATTCAGTGCATTCAAATATATTTGTATTAACAATATTTAGTTATTCCTAACACATGTCATTACTGTTGTATTCAGTATATTTCGTTGGTTGTATTCACTGTATTTCTATTTGTATTCAATAAATGTATTTTACTATATTATAAAATTAAATATATTCATTGTTTATATTCAATGTATTTCAATATTTATATCTTGTATTCATGTGTATTTTATGTACATTATACATGAATATAGGTGTATTCTGATGTATTAAAAAAACGACCTTCGAAATACATAAACACAAACAAAAAAAATACATTTATACAAAAATACAATGGGTTTGAGTGAATTTGTACATAATACATTGTATTTGTATCATTGAATGTGAGTAAATAGCAAAGAAGAGAAGAAAGTTCGTCGGAGATGGCGTATTGCGGCCAAGACTCCTTGTATTTGTTCACTACCTCTTCCATTACAATTTACAATGCTTCTAATTCGATCGCTTCTTCCTCTTTTCACTCTTACTTACCGCGCTAAGAATACCTGTTTCTCTTCAATCTCTCTGTGACTCAAGGTATCTTCCCTTTTTTTTTTGATTATCGGCTTTCTTTCATGTTTCTGATTTTGAGATTTTTAGGTTTTCTTCCATGTTTTGTTTCTTGTTCGTGTATCTATGATTCGAAGAGAGAAAGAAGAAAGAGAGAGAAAGAAGAAAAATTCTGAGAGAGATTCATGTGTTAATTGAATAAAGAGAGAGAGAAAACGTAAATAGTGTATTTCATGTCTTATTTCATGCCTCAATATAGTATATGCCATAAATATTTATTTTCTATAAAATATAAAAGATAGCTACAAAAAATAATATTTTGAAATAATTTTGATTTATAACAAATAAGGTGTATATTTTGGTATAGGAGGTAAAATTTTCAATAATCTACCAAAGATGCAGGCTAGATATACAACAAACTTGAGGTAATAGAAGAGAAAATTGTACATTTTCACAAATATTTTTATTTTCGTTGTTGCTTTAACATGAATGAGGGAACGACCTTTGGAAAATACTTAGGTTTTCCCATGTTTCAAAAAAAAGGTTAATAAAGCAGATTATCAATTTCTTTTAGACAACTTCAAAACTAGACTTGCGGGTTGGAAAACTAGATTCCTATCCCTAGCAGGAAGAACAACTCTTATCAAATCTACACTCAATACCCTTCCGAATCATTTATGCAATACATTTTCATCCCCCGTTCTATCATTCATAAAATGGAATAGTACATGCGCAATTTTCTATGGGGCACAACTGACCTTAAAAAGAAAAATTACTTGGTCAACTGGCAAACATTAACTGCTGACAAAGCACTCGGAGGGCTTGGAATACAACGCTATAAAAAATAATTCCCTATTAGCTAGCCTCTCTTAGCGACTTTTTCACTCTCCCACACAACTTTGGGCAAAAACCCTAATTCAAAAATATAACAAAGAACCCAATACCCAAAGTGTGCTCTCTCATACATGGAAAATTATACTTTTTGGGATGGTCTTATTGCTAGCTAGGTGTACAATGGAGAATTGGTAGCACTTCTAATATTAAATATTAGACTGATACCTGACTCGTTCCATCTATTACGATGAGATCTATCATTTCTGGGCCTTTACCTATAAATCATATTAATAATACAATTGACACCTACAGGACAAACAATACCTGGGATTGGGAAAAATGTCCTTTTGACATCCCTAATAATATAAAGATCTTAATTAATAAAATACATATGCCGGTCTACACCAACCCCATGGATGAGATCTTCCGGGGTTTAACTCCAAGTGGTCAATTTTCAGTAAAATCAATATATACCGCTCTAATGCTTCAATAAACCTCCAACATAATACATACTACTTCCTTTAATTGGATTTGGAAAATTCCTGTAGTTCCAAAAATAAAATCATTTGTGTGGCTACGTATGCACAATCGTCTCCCTACACTGAGCTACTTGCATCATATTGGTCTAATCCCAGATAATATTTGTACAATTTGTAACAATGACAGGGAATCACTAAATCACATCTTCCTAAAATGCCCTAACGTACAAACTATGTAGGTACAACTAGGACTATCATATGTTATTAACCTTAACCCTACGATTTACAAGCCATCACAATGGTTATACTAACTAATACACGATATATCAATTACCATGCCTCACAAAATTAATCAACAAACATTCATATCCTACTATGAAATATTTGGCTCATAAGGAATGATAATAATTTTAATCACTTTCAACGCTCTATATCATTAAAATGCATTCAGAATCAAGCACTTGAATTCACATACATGGCCAGCAAACACATTGTTAAATACAACTACACCCTAGATTCTATAAAATAGATTCCACCTAAACCAAACTACTATAAACTAAATATTGATGGAGCAGCATCACCAACTACTGGCAAAGAATGTGTGGGAGGAATCATTCGAGACTCCAATAGGAATTGGATCTTTGGATTCTCAGAAAATATTACAAACACAACCAGTGTTCACGCGGAACTGCAAGCACTCTACATTGGATTAGAATTAGTAAATTCTCACCAGTTGACTCCACTAGAAGTTAATGTGAATGCCTTGGAGGTACTCACAATTTTACACAATGGCAACATGCACTACGCTAACATTGCTTCTGATTGCAGGCACCTCCTGGACCAGTTGCATAGTCCATCCATCTTGCATATCTACAGAGAGGAGAATGAAGTGGCGGATAAATTAGCCAAGGAAAGATGCTTGATGGAACCAAACATGCCACCTACAGTTTTTGCAGTGCCACCACTTTTTGTTAACAACATCTTCCAATATGATCAGGCAGGAGGGGTTCACTATAGGAAGATCAAGCTAACCCGAGTTGAGCACAACCTATACGAAGAAACTTCAACCATCCTTTTTGTTGATCAACACTATACAACTAAAAACGAGGTTGAAGTAGTTTCTACAATAGAAAATACTATATTAAATAGTGACCTGCTTATGTTTTGTTCAAACTTAGCTCCTGATCATACTTGTAATTCTCGCCAAACTAGATACTCTGATATGATGCACCAGATGCATCATCCTCTCTGTGGAAATTCTTTTAATAGTTAAATGCAGCTTTATCTTTCGCATAAAAAAAAAAGAATGCTCGTCTCATCTTTATTTGGCACATCTATAAGATAGTACTACACTACAAATTATATTAGAGAAATGGATATACCAATTCAAGATAAAGGAAAAACATGATAGTTATATTAGTAAATCTAGTTGACCGCAGTGATTGAGGCTGAGTCAATCTGGAAAAGCGAAATCTTGCTCGATTTTGGAATGGTGAGACAACCGATCCGCATAATTCGCAGAAAAAAAAACCATAGTTATAAATATTGACATCAAATAGCCAATAAATGTATATCACATCAATTATGTGTATATCTTAACTCTTTTTCTTCTTTGCGTATATAAATATGTATATTAAAATTTTATTTTCCTTCTTAGTATATCCAAAATATGAAATTATATTATAGTTATTTAAAATTTATTGTTGCCTCTATATCAATGTATATCATGGTAAAGATAATTGTATGTTTTATATATCGTAGTGTATAACACATCGAATATGCATATCCCAAAATGTACATCCTAGGTTTATTTCTTTTCGTTGTGTATATCAAAATGTATAATATGTATATCAAAATTTCATTTAATCCCATAATTATATTTATTAATTTTATTTTATAACTTGCTCTACACCTATTATATCAATAATTTATGTTTCTTCTTTGATCAATAACAAAATTGAAGTAAGTTTATTCAGAATGAATTTCTCCCTCTTAAAATTTATTGGACGATTTGATTCCGACCTAATATTATATTGCCAAACCTAACAACGTATATCACGATATACAATATGGTATACACATGGGTATACATGATGATATACATAGATGTACACCACCTTAAATACTTATCTTATATTTTTTACTATAAAAAGGAATAGATAAAAAGAAGAATATCAAAATCGCCAAAGAGATACGAAACAGATCGAACTCTACAATTGCTAATTGCCGTTTGCCGTCATTGTCATAGCAATTTGCCAAAGAAAATCAAAAAATTTCATTGCTAACTGTCGTTGCCATCATCATCATAGCCACTTTTAGGGATTTCTATTATTTGTATAGATGAGAATATGACGGGGGAGAGAGGGGGAGTAAGGGAGAATAAATAGAAAAATGCATTCAGCCATTACAAATTTCCAAACATTATCAAAGAACATATGCCTTCCAAATCTATATTGAAAAGGAAAATAATAATAATAATAATAATAATAATAATAATAATAATAATAATAATAA